>JAPMOB010247896.1:0-22948 GCA_029875015.1 Lepomis gibbosus
TTCTTCCGGAGGCCATCAAGTCCCCACTCTCAGAGGCCCCTGGAGAAATTTGACACACAGATGCGATCTTTCAACTTTTATCACAGTTTTTCTCCAGAGCCATGTTATCCCATTTCTGCTCTAGATTTTTACTGTCAGACATTATGTGCTCCTGTATTCAGGGCTTTGTTTGCCACCTTCACATGCCTAAAATGTTATCACATGTCCTCCAAGTATTTCTAAATTGCACTTCTTTTGAAATTTTTTTGATATTTTTAATATGTCAGGGGCTCTTCAAATGGGCAACATACAAGCTGTCTAAATGCCATTTATTTACATACAGGACTTTCTTTCTGTTGCTGGAAAAAAAAATATATATATATAAAATTTTTTAGACATTGGGCCACGGGAGCATTTAACTCAAAAACTGTGCTCCTTTTCTGGCTCATAACTCTCCCCAGAAGATATTATGCCTTTGCATAGTCTGGCAAAAAGATTTTTTTTGGACAGGGAAAATGTGTGCTTTGTCATAAAAACACACACACACACACACAATTGCGCAAAAATACTCCCGCTCCCTTTCCATAGGTTGGGAGACACACACACACATACATACACACACATTAAGTGTTTGTTGAGTAGGGGCTGAGGGGGTGCTAAGTGTATGTCTGGGCAGTTCCTCAAAGGGTCTCCTCCTTATGAGCAAACGCTAACTTTGGTCCCCTCAAAGAGGAACTCTCTTCCATTAATTTACACACACAAACATCTGTCCACCAAATTCCTCCTAAACAGCCCTTTGTGTGAATTGTCTGTCTCTCTTCTTTGCATGTCTGTCCATCTGCCTCTTATCCTTCCCTCCGTATGACTTTCCCTCTTTCCATTCTGCATAACTTCCCTGTTGCCCTGTTTGTGTCCAAAATCAAACCAGGACTCTGTTCAAACAAATCAAGATCTTTTTCCCTTCTCTGCTCTGCGGTTTGCTTGCACTCCTTGTTTCTCCTCTTCTTCTGCTGCCCACTTGATAAGAACCCTACGTTTGCATACCACCACTCTCTCTTCTTTACTTTCTCCTCTCTTGGTTTGTCCCTCCCCTCCCTCTCCATCTGAAAGACAACAGAAAGAAGAGTTTTGATTGAACTGTGTCTTTTCCCAGACTAGGAAGTTACTCAGGCACTTGAGAAAAGGGTAGAGGGAGAGGTGGAGTGGAGAGGGAAGAAAGACAGAGGTGATCTGTGTCGAACAACGACAAAGGCTGCTCCAAAGCCCCTAATACCATGAGAAATCCTTAGGAAAAACAGGCATAATTAGAAGGCCAAGCCTAGTTTTGTGCCAAAAAGTGTACATATTTTAATGTGATGAAGCAACAGCAGTGAAACAACAGGCCTCTGTTTCTGATTTTTAAACATTGTCTTGTTCCTCTGCCAAATAATTGTAGCTGGCCAGAATTGATTCTGCATGCACTTTGAAAACCTGATGATAAAGGCAAACTTTACACAGAATCTGTTTTCATCTATTTTAAGATTACTAGTACTACTCTGTGAGAGGTGGTGAACAGAGCTAAACATTTTCCAACCTAAGGGGAGAAAAGTCTATGTAAAGTGCTCTCTGGGATGTATAGCCATGCTTGTAGCATTAGTGATTTAGTGATCCCCTGACCTTTTCTCTTTTTCACTCTCTCCTGAAAACTATTTGATAGACTGGCATGACATTTAGTACAAAGTTCCATCCCACTTAATACTTTAATTTATCTAATACTTACGTTTGAAAAGTTACCCTTGAACAGACATCCTGTCATCTTCAGCTACACTTTGCATTTTGGTCTATTAACAAATGTTAGCATGCTAACAAGCTAAACCAAGCTGATGAACATGGAACACATAATGCATGCAAAATACTATTATGTTTGTCATTTTGAGCATGTTAGCATGCTAACATTAGCTGAAAGTACAGTCTGCTAGATCTCTAACATTTATCCTTTCAATTGTCTCATGACCCACAGATGGATCTTGTGACCCCTTGGGGAGGTCCTCACTCCAATGTTGGGACCACTTTCTCTAGTGTAATTGAAAATAGAAACACTTGAGAACCTAGTAACACAATTATTTTCTGTAGAGACTTGAACTGTGTGTGTGCGTATTTGTGTATTTATTTGTGTGAATGTCAATGCTGGGAACATTCTCAGCAAACTTTCTTAGCAATTGATGATTTGATTGATGTTGGTGGCTCTACTTGATGAAAGGGAGGGAAAGTGAAGTTTTTTATGTTAGTAAAGTAGAAGGGTTTGATTTAAAAAGTGCTCCACACCCAAGGCAGAAAAGAAAATGTTTCATTTTAATCAGAGCATTTATCTTTAAATCATCAGTTTGGCTCCGCTTTGGTCTATTTTCTCAAATTGTTTCAAAATCATAGCACATTAAAAGAATTCCATCGTCCACAAATCAACAAGTGTCCTCGCCATTGGTTTTGCACCTGTGAATCAAACGAGCATGTGATGTCATTCACATCTTTGAGCTGCCAGTCAACACCTCGGAGAAGAATGTCGACTAGAAGTGCAGCTCTCTGACAGTTCGAGCCAGTCGCTTTCACTTGTTTCTTTATTCCCCCACACTTTTGTGTCTGTCATGTTCTTTTATCTCTGTGTTGTGTATGAAAGGAAATGATAAAAAACAGACAGATGGGTCATCTGGCTACAGCATGTCTCTGCACAACCACAGCAATATAACTGCTCCACTTACTTGTTCTGCTCCCGTCCTCTGCAAAGAGGACCTTAGGCAGGCATAATTCAGTACATACATCCTCTGATTGACATAGGTCAGATGTCAACCCACATATGGCACACTCCAGAATTCATGCAAGAAAAAGTTCAAACCAAAATCAGTTCATTTCAGTGAAGACTCTGCAATCACTAGATTTGCTTGTGGAGGCAAAATAAATCCTGCCATGGGTTTCAACTTTGGGAAACTGACCATGCAAATGTGTGCCGCTGACCAATTGCAAACTGTCCTGACAGCTCGTTATAGTAGTTCACCAACTAGCATTACGAGTGATAACTACCGGTATGTCACAAAGCTTACATACATATTTCACAAAGACAGACTTTGCAGACTTTATGATGTGATCGGGCCAGTCTCTCCAGGTCTGAATAAAAAGTTTTATCTATTCTTTTACCAGTGATTTTGAAGAAGCAGCAAATCCATTGGTGCATTCCTTGTAAAAAGTGCTGGAAGCATGGGGACATAGTGACTCTACAATCTCAGTCACTAACCAGAAAGGGACGTTACCACAGTTAATTTAAGAGTACACATCTACACCATCTTATCCTGTCTCACCTGTCTGTCCCATTGCATGATGAACTATGGGCTGTGGTGGCCTAAAAGTTAGAGAAGCAAGCTTCTTCAAACTCACTGGTAAAAGAACGGAAAAAATATTCATTAAGACCTGAATAGACTGGTATGGGCTAACTGCTAACAGGCTAACTAGCCAGGTTTTAGTGCTTGTTAGTCATAATAGCTCCTTCTTTCTGTCCATTGTGGCTGTACAGGGCCATTTACTCCCTGGGATTTTGTTCTTAGGATGAAAAATCATTTAATTCAATAAAAGGTTATTGAAATGGGAAGAAAATCTCTCCAAGCTTTGTTAGCCCAGTCACTAACGTGTCAATAGGTTTACACAGTTGTGATGATGATTTAAATGTATTATTGACTCCTGTCCTCCTCAAAATGGTCTAAAAATCATTGTTCTTTAAGGAGCAGTTTATACTTTAGCAGAGGAGGGTTAAGTGGTGCAGCACAGCTAATAATAATAGTCGATTCCTCCATATTTGACTGTCCGACTCTCCATTCAAAAGGTCAGCATTATCAAGACAGCTTGCTATTGGATTAGATTTACTTCATTCCATCAAGTGAATCCTCTCATGGTGGAGACCTTTTTTTTAAAATATTGGTGTGACCGGGCCTTTACAGTCCCTTTTAGGTTTTCAGTGTTTTTGACAGCACTCTCAGGGCTGAGTTTGTTCCAAGTAAATGAAGCATTTCCATAGACATGTGTTAGGGCATAAACAAACGTAGTGATTTTGAAACTCCATCATACTTTGCGACAATAGGCCCCACTCTAAACATAGCCGCAGGTCTTCTTAACATTTACGTCCAAACCTAAAGAGTCTGCAGCACCACAATACATCTTCACCTTAAGCGCAATACATCATACAGTGTGTAAACATACACGCAAAGGCCCGTAGGCCCACAGTGGCTGCTTTACTTGGCAACATTACAAAGAAAATGTACATTAGAAAAGGCAATCGATTATACCATCTCCTTACAGCAAACTAAAACATGTGCACATGTGTGAAACATATGGTTCCTCATGAACGGAGCTGCCTAATCAAGCTTTCCTTGTGTGTTTTATGTATAATATCAGATTGACAGCATAAAGGGAGACATGAAACAGAAACATATATAAGGCCTTCTTTCCTTAATTTGAATGCAGGGTAACTCAGACATTAGCTCTTATTCGGGTTTTAGCCTTTACTCAGTCCCCTTGGGTCCTTCTGGGCAGACGTTAGGGGGCTCCGTGCTAATCGGGTGGGAGATGTCCGTCCTCACTGCAGAGGTGTGGAAGGGATAGGGTTTCCCTGGTTTCCGCATCTCAGACCTACAGAAGCCAGGGAGCAATGTGAGCAGTGCTGCCTGAGAATGCCTGTCTGCAGTGTATGCTTCTGTCTCTTATTAATCCAGTCACAGTCACACTGTTTCTCTATTTTTATTCAATTGTACACACACTCTCTAGTGCCCTTAATCCCACCTTTTCTGAGCACTCTTTCAGTCCTCACTTTATATTTAATTCTCCATGTTCCCTTCTCTTTCTCGTTAGCCAGACATTATCACATGCAAGGGTAGCTGCAATGCTCTGAGGGCTTCTAGGATTACCTGCCGCCTTCCTGCATATATGTCCAAGCACATTACGATCCAGAATCTGAACGCGCTGCTATTAGATCACTGTTAATGTGCTTTCAAATCACACAGCAAGTTGGATCATGTTTAAACTTACAAGACGACGCCTTTTGTGGAGAGTCCCCCCCCCACCCCTTTCTTGTTTTCTCCTTTTTTGCAGCTGTTTGAGGTTTTATGCCGTCCTCTCTCTGTTGGGCATAGAGAGAAAACAACAATTTGCTGTTTGGGCTGCATGTCTGCTCTGTGTGCCACATTTTTTTCAGTGCACAATGAAGGGGAATGACAGTTATTCTAACCCCAAAATTTGGAATTAGCCTTAGAAAAAATTATTTACTTAAAAGCAAGTTTGAAGAAACATTATTTTTGACATGCCATGCAAACGTCTTAAATGGTTTAGAAACATAGTGTCCTCCTCAATCCTTCTCCCCCTTCTTCTTAAACCTTTTTTTGTTGTCCACTAAACCTGTCACTTTGATGAGTTGTGTGCAATCATCCCAGGGGCCTTTGGGTTTTCACCAGGGCCTCACTTCTTCCTGGTACAGGGCGGCCTTTGATGTGGTTCCTTCTTCAGCCCCATGCGGGCAGCCATTGGCTCTGGTTAGCTAAACCCAAACTCAGCTTCTCTAATGCATTTTATCACCACATATCTAATGTTGATCTTGGTGGAGGTAAGAGGCTGGAGAGTGGTGTTAGTGCTGTAAGGCCTTCGTGTTGCTTTCAGAGGAAGGCATCGTTGTTCTGAGCGCACCGGCCGCATGATCACCGTCGATGGGCTTGTGAGGGGCTGTGTAATAATTCACAGGCGGCTCCCTCACTGCTGCACCCACAGGGAGCCGGCCCTGAGCCTCAGCAGCATGTTATGAAGTATGTTGAAGACTGGCTACTTTGGTCTGTTGTTGATTTAGAATCTGAATACATTTTTAAAATTTAACTGCAATTAATGCAAAACAAATATGCCTGATTAGTGTGGAAACACATGGTAAATTACAATGTAACTGACAAAATAAGAATGTAATTTCAGACAAAAGTCAAGCACAATATGCACAAGTTATTAGTACCAGGTTATTATTAGTAGAGACAACTACAAAGCACTAAATGGCTTAGGCTTTGAAAGGCCGCGGGGCCAGCTGTGAAAGAGCGCCCAACTACTGCAGATGATTACAGCTTGCTATATGAACTGAGTCCTAATCCCGGTGGACAGCTGAAATTAAAGCCAGGTATGGCCCTCTGCCTTCCCAGCATTCCCTGTGATAAACATCCCCCCCTGCTGAGAAGAACCAGTTGTTTGTGAAGAAATGCATTTCCAGAAGAGTCCCCAGTTTGTAAAGGTTAGGTATTTCTTTTAGCAAATCAGGGACTGCTGATAAAAGTAACAGATTAAGATGACATACTCTGATTCATTTTAATGTGATTTCTACATTGTGCCAAGAACGAGCTACAATTTGTGCATGACAAACATGGTCCTTCAGACCCCCCAAAAAAGCATCTAACAAGAAAACACAGAAAATGGTTAATAGTTTTAATTGACACCTTTGTTTATGTGCCAATGTTTTGTCAGCAGGTTGAGCTATTTATTTTAAAACATTAGCTGTGTCCTTAACCTGGTTAAGGGAGGCAGTTATATATTCTAAAATTGAAATATTAAGTTGAGGATGTATTGACTTGGACAGTTTCACCCCCTCTGAGGTTTGAATGAAACCACAGTTACTTAGGGCTTTTGTAGCCTTCGGTGGGAGAGGAAAGAGAGCATGTTAAAGTAGTTATTAAACTAAACCCATAACAGCAGCCAAGTCATCTGAACAGTAATCTATAATTTAAGTAAACTGAAGTGTTAAGAATGGGTGCGGCCCTATTAAGGAATTATGTGGTAGAATTTCAGATAATTAAAAGCTATTTATTATCTCTCAAGTGGCGTTGTTGAAAGGCTACTTTGATCATTTCATTTATCAGATTTACTTAATATAATTTATGTTGTACATAAACTACATTAATTATTATTTAATCAATCTCTATATTTTAGTGTGGCAACTGTCTTATAACTTAAGAGTATCACATTCTGTTGTATGTTTAATGATGTTGAACAAAGAAAGCTTTGATTAAAGGGTAAATTATTACAAAATAAAATATTAAAGTTGTATTGACCTTCATTTTCCATCCTTTTCCAGTTGGATTCCAATGTAAGCTAGGCCAGTAGCATATCCGTAACTTAGCCTGTTTTGTAAAGGCAATAGCAACAGCTTGTCCAGGTGAAAATAGCTACATTCATCAACCTAAAATGTGACATTTGGAGTTTAAGGAATGGGTTTTGAAACTAAATGAAATCACACCCTCACCTCTGCACATCTGAGAACATTTATTCACACATTGTAACTTAGTGTGAATAGTTAATTGATCTCTTGGGAATGTTTTCCTTCACGGAGCTAGTTCATATACTGTTGAGTTTTACTGTTATAAGTCCAATATTTCATTTTATTCTTGCTGTAGCTGTTTTCCGTGTTTCCTTCCGCCTCCGGCACTTACTTTTCAGTTTTCTTAAAACTTTGCGGTAACGCGCGTGAGTGGTACCTAGCTTGGCGCGTGCCAGCGGTGTGGCAGTGAGCGGGTTAAAGAAGCAGACAGTGTGACCGTCCTATCAGTGCTCTACGGTGCAGTCCCAGCCCACCGCCTCCTGCCTCCGTCCCTCCGGAGAGAGCAGGGAGCCGGGGCTTGTGTGTGTGTATGTATGTGTGTGTGTGTATGTGTGAATGCGTGTGTGTGGCTGTTTGTCATTCTGGCAGGACACACTCCCATGAGAAACAGCCCGCTCTCCCTAAGACTTGCCTTTTCGGGGTGTATTGTTTGTTTAACAGCGCTTGCGGATATTTCAACTCAGACCGGAGGATTCTTTGTTTTTGTTGGTGGCAAGTTAACGAAGCGCCGCGTGCTGCGGATCCCACCGGCGAAAACAAGCGCAAAGCAACGGGAGCCTTAACACGGTAGGATTATTTTATCCGGGCGTCGGTGAGCGATTTGGAAGAGAAAGTCGGCGACTTGTGCGTTCACACGTTGAAGCGGTGAGAAAATCCAGATTTGGGACTTGTATGCAGTTTGGGTCCATGCGTGTCCGTTGTTGAGCGTCAGTGTCTCTGTCCAAGACGGTTTGGCTGTAAACTAAGTGGACGGATGTCAAAGTGACTAATTCACTTTTTCACTTTAGCGCTTTTCTGGATAATCCAGATATTACTACAGTAAAAAGTAGCATTCGCGGTTGTTTCAGTGGTAAAGTAGTAGATGAGCAGGCTAAAGAATGATTTGTATCATCTCAGTGCAACCATCCACCAGAAGACTATAGTTGCTGTTAGAAACATATTAACGTTACCGTTTCTTAAAAGCTTTTACCTTCAGTTACAATAGCACAGCCCTAATGTAAAGTTTGCCATAGTTACCATGATGTATAGGTTTACCTTGGTTAAGATTTGTGTCAGCCATTGAAAAGCAGCCAAACTAAATTTAAGTGAGTTTACTGTGATGTGTTCAATCCCTCACAGGGAATACCACAATTTCCCATGACATTTACCATCCACTGTATCCCTAAATACGATAAAGGAATAAATTCATTAACTATCGTCCTATTTTTCCATTGTTTTGCCTACAGCCCTAATGACAATAATGTAAAGTTTTGGTGGAGGAAGATATTTGCTTTTCCCTTGCTGGGAGGGGTTTCTACATCTATAAGGACAGTCTTTAAAGTAGATAATATACCTTTTTAATGTGTTCATTTTCAGCGTAATAAGGTAAAAAGGGCAGGTTGACTCGCTGTGTTCACCTAATTTACCTTGAGATCCAGCACGTCAAATTGGTTTGTTTAACAGCCCAGCTGTGAGAAAGTTGCCTGAGGGGGTCAAATATGTCCAAAATCTCCTGACAGCTAGAAACATGTTTGTGTCCTGAAACCTCTTCTAGCATGCGCCTAGCGGAGACATCTCTGTTGCTGTTAATGTTATTATTAGAAGCAATGTGGTTATTAACCGTCTCTTGACTGATTCCTGGTAATTACTGCCTATTAGCTTTAATTA
This sequence comes from Lepomis gibbosus, assembly GCA_029875015.1. Lineage (NCBI taxonomy): Eukaryota > Metazoa > Chordata > Actinopteri > Centrarchiformes > Centrarchidae > Lepomis > Lepomis gibbosus. Next base: position 8,984 of record JAPMOB010247896.1, read on the forward strand.
AAGGGATGCAGGATGCCTTTGCCTTGTGTTGCGTAGCTGCCTGTCGCCCAAGGTCTCTGCCTTTTTCTCACAGCCCATAATCATGAACTTCACATGAAAGACAGCAGAAGAAGCGCTTCGTCATCACCTATGTTTTTTCCAAACCATTTTCTTTGGGAATCATTACATGTGTTGGTTTTCGGTTGACATTCTTGGTTATTTAAATGGTGAAATTCATGAAATAATTCTTCTTACCAAGGACTTGTGGGAGTGTAGCTACTCTTACTGGCACAAGTAGCTCCCTAAAAGCTGCATGTTTTATTGTAAAAAAATGGGGAGGGGGGGGGAAATGACACTTCATCACATTTGAAAGTCCAGACAGAGTTTGGGGAGTTCAAGGTCACTTGATTTCATGTTTCTTTTTACCATTAAAGTGCAAAGCCAGTCAGAACATCTGTTCTTTTAGTCTATCAAGGTCTTATAGTTCGTGCCCATTATAATGAGAGGTAGAATTTTGTCTGAAAATTACTTTTTGCGTAAATAAAGGTAGCATAAGTAATATTGAAGAAAGAGTCAGCTAGACTTTGTATCCAACAGGAAAAAAAAATCCCACCAGCTCCCTTAAGGCCTCCCTCCACACACATGTTCATGTGCACGGGCAGAGTGCGCGCAGGTAGACAGGCAGCCAGACCATCCAGTTGTTTCATTCAGACCGAATGAAATGATTGGCCGTGCTTATTACAGTCCTGCCACAGATACCAGATTCTTTTCATTTTTGTGTCAGAGCATTTGATTTATTGATTACTGTCGTGATGTAAAGAGAATTATCAACAAATATAACAGTATGCTTCTGAAATAAATTGCCTACCTTAGCTTTAAAGTACGGCGGTCCAGATGTGAGAGATTTGAGACAAATCGGACGATGAGGTAAAGGAATGAGAAAGCAGGAGGGAATCCTAATTCCACTACTTAATACACTGCTCCTTTGTCTCTTATGTGGTTGCTAGCATTACCTTCTTCTTCTCTGGTACAGTAAATTACATACAGGCTACACTTGCTACAATTTCATTGGACTTTAATACAGTTATCCTGGCGTCTCTTTTATCACAAACACCGGCTAAATTTCTTTCATAAATAGATGGAACAGCGGAAGCATCTTTGAGCCTCGGTTCCAGTGGTTCATGGCGCAGCTTGGTCCAGCTGTCAGCTTTTATTTTGAAGAGAGACACAAGACCCTGCTAGTGTCCACACAGTCTGCCCTAGATGTCTCACCTGCCTGTCAACGCTCTGCATTGGTACACACACATTGTAATGTGCATACACAGGCTAAATTCCTTGAGACACAAACAGCAGAGAGCACACTTGGTTGCGCGTTACACTATATTCTCTATATACTTGCCTTTTTTTTTTCATACTTGATCTCCATTAAACCTTCGTGTTTCCATCTTGCCTCAAAGTCATTACAGGCTCTTGACAGCTGTGAGAGCCAGACTAATGACTTCATCTGGGTTTCCCTCAGTACTCTGCTATTCTGAGCTCGTCAGGCTCCGGAGTTATTCTTCCTCTGCTCCCCTTTGCTCAGCCCCATCCTCCCAGCCACCCCTGACCCAACGGGAGTGTCATGCTCATGTTTCACCGCTCACTCATGTTGAAGTGTCACAGAGCGCATTGGTCACATACTCGGCGTGACTATCGCTCAGGGTCGGATGGGAAAACGGGCTAGTGTGATGTATCGCTTAGCACTCAAATGCAAGCGCATCCATTTTGCGGTGAAATATTTTTCTGGGGTCATGGCGTGGATGAAATGAAAGCCTGTGCGTGCATAGGTTTCTTGGAAGGGTAAAGAAATTAGTTGAGGTAAAAAAAAAATGGATGCATACTTTGGAATTTTAGATGCTTCAGCCTAAACATGAAAAATAGTTTTTAAAAATGTAGTTAAAGTCATTTGATAGCAGTTTTACAAATTAAAGGCATCGCAGTCTGTTTGAAGTGGCTTTAGTGACAATGACTTTGAGTGGGCAGTGTGACAGTACAAAGGATTCATATTCCACGGCACATGCTTGCATTATTGAAACAGTACGGTAATCAGTTTTGGTCTGCGACATCTGAAACATTTTCCACCTCATCGGCCTCCAGTTTCGGGTTTATCTCTCGATGGCATCCCAGATGTAGTCTTCATGCATCAAGAAGGAAACCTTCAGCTGGGCCAGATGTCTTCAGGTCCTCTCGCACACATTGCTTAATTCAAAATGTTCAGCCAGGACAGTATTTTCCACAAGTTATTCACAATACAAGTCGAAGCAAACCCAAATATGTGACATTTAAACGTTCTACACAGAAGAAATAGTGGGAAGTGTTATTACATATTTAGAGACAGTTGTGTTACTTATTTTGAGGGTGACTGTTGGTGACAGTTACTTTGCCTTTCAAATCATTGTTTTTCACAACATGCACGACTTTCAGCTGGTTGTCTTAAAGACAAACGCCCTTCTTCCAGCTAAAGCCTTGGTGTTTGGTTATTTCATCCCGGCTCATGTCAGGTTTCTGTAGCTCGGGCAGTGTTCCAGCAGATCGGCCCGCCTCGACCCTGCATCACCTGTGAAACGCAACCGCTTTTGAAGTGCGTCAAGAATATTATGACACAAAGCAGCAGACACACCTTTCTCTCCCCCTCCCCCCTCCCACCCCCGGCTTAGCTAAAAACTCCCACATTTTCACATCGTGGTCTCCTGCGAGTTGGTTGTAATTTAAGCTGAAGCGTATATGGGGGCTGAAACTGTCGCATAACTTGAACCTTCTGTTTTTTTTTCTTCATCCTGTTGGAACCATTTTTTAAGCTGCTAATGCACAAGTGTCTCATGCTTTGTAATCTATACAAACACTGGAGATTTATGCCGGGTCTTATTCATGCTCCGTAAATCAAGTTGATCTGAAACGGCCCCTATGTGATGTGACTGTTGTGACTCCAATGAGAAGACAGAAAATTGGTTCAGTTTGCCAAATATTTCAATGGTGATTCAGTTAATCCTCATTAAATTAAGCTCCTCCCTTTTATAACTTTATTGGGCAGGCGCCTGTTTTGTTTTTATTTGCTGTGCAAGACTTGGCATTTTCTGTGATTGCAGTATCAGCATTGGTTTTTAGTTACACTTTAATCATTTACCTGACCCCTTATTTGTAAAGCTTTTAAACTCACTAGAGTAAATGCCTGTAAAAAAAAAAAAATAGAATTATAAGCTGATGAGAAAGGGGGTCGAATATGTTTCATCTGCCGAAAGTCACATCAAACACCATTACAAAGAAAAAACGTGCATCTTGTTGATACATTTCTGTTAAGCTTGGTTGGTAAAGGGCATGTTTTGGACTCTTCATTATGTGTGTGTCATTTGAGTGCCAAGGTGGACACTACACATAAAATATAAAAACATTCATTTATGTGTTGAGAAATTGTAGTTAAAAATGCTACTTTGTATAAATGTTTTTGCTTCTGTAATGTCATTAGTTTTCCCTCAGTGTGCGCTTATGCTGGAACACTGTTTGTTGTCCAGTCATTTTATGCTCCAGTCTCTGTCTCTCTTCTCCCTCACTTGGCCCCACTCATTCTGAATGGAAACAGCGCTCCTGCTCAGTTTCTGAGAACTTGTTTGGAGATTTTGTGATATTGTCCAGTCTAAGAAAACAGAGTTCTCTGTTGTATTAGATTGAATCCCAGTTGTTTATTTTACTTATATATCAGATCCCACATGTGCACAGCATCTTACCTGGGTGTAGTCCAGTCCTCCTCTCCATGTCCTGTCCAGCTTGAGCCCTCTGTGGGAATGGGATCAGTGGTCAGTTGAGACCATTCACACACTTTCTTTCTTTATCGGCTTTTTTTTTCTCTGCTTGCTTTCACAGCTTTTCTACCGTCGTTTTCTTTCCGTCTGTGGATTTGGATCCTCTCACATAAGATTTTTGTCTGCAACAACTAACAGAGACAGAACTGATAAAGCTGTTTGGGGAAAGATGAGATCAATATCTGTCTGTTTAAAATTAAAGCTGGAGCCAGAAGAGTTAGCTTAGCTTAGCATAAATACTGGAAACAGGGAAACTATAAGCCTGGCTCTGTCTAAAGGTAAATAAAATCCACTTACCAGCATCTCTAAAACTCATTAATTAACATGTATTCCCTTAAAATGTTAATCTATAAACCTAAGTGTAAAACAACTCTGTGGTTTTCATTTGTTACTATTTTTTGCACAGGAGCAGTGAGTTAATGGAGACTCTGCATGGTGCCGACGAGGCAAGACAAGTCACTGGTCCTAGCCAAGAAATAATCCATCTCATAACTCCACTCATTGTTTTGCCTTCAGACCAGGCTAGCTGTTTCTCCCCTGCCTCCAGTATTTATGCAAAGCTAAGCTAACATTCAGCAGACAGATAGATACATTCTTAGCGAACAAGCAAATTTTCTGAAATGTCCAACTATTCTTTTGATATGAAAGCGGAGAAGACCGTTATGAGTGATCACTTGTGTTTTATCAATGACCAACATACTGCAGTTTAACACTTGACCCCTAAACACAGGGCTCTGCTTTTACAGAGTGCATGTGCTTAATAAATCAACAGGCGTGCCTTTAGCATAATATTTTGTGCTCTTAAACGGAGCCTAAACGTCTTTCTCTTTGTCTGCTTTCTTCTTCTCCCACAGAGGAGTGACAGTGTCTTTGCCGGGCTCGCTGGGAGAGGACCATGGCCCTGAGCGATGCAAGTGCCGACCCTCTGGCCCTCGGGAACGGAGGGCAACATCCTCTCGGCGCCAACGGAAATCCCCCTTCAAACACCTGCACACCAGTCAGCAGCAGCCAGGACCCTCTCGCAGCTGCCTCTAATGGAGACTGTCCTGCAGCAGATGGAGATGAGGATGTTTTAGTGAAGGATGCAGCGTCTAAAGTTCAGCAGAAGCAGCAGAGCTCACATGTTGTCCAGAGAACAAACAGGCCGAGCCAAAATGGAGGTGTGGCCAAACAGAACGGCTCCCCGTGGAACCTTCCCCCATCCTCTGCCGCCACTTCCTCCCCCGCCACCATAGACTCCCAGAGGCTGGCGAAACGCCACCTTCCCGCCGCTCTCTCCCCGTCCTCTTCCTCCCCTCCTCTCCAGCCGCCGCCACTCTGCTGCCAGCACTGTCACTTCCACTCCACACTGTGCTGCCCGTGTGGACAGCAGGAGTGCCCGCTATTCCAGAACCCAGGCGCAGGCCCAGGGCCCGGCTCCGTTCCCCACCCAGGAACCACTTCCACCTGCCCGTGCTGCCTCTCTGCCTGCACATTCTCTCACTCCCATCCCCATCCTCCTCCTCATCCATCTTCTCCTCTCTGTCTCCATCACCACCATCACCAGCGCTGGCAGGAGCACCTCCAGAACCAGACACCTGGAATCAGGTATGGTGGAGGGAAAGGCTTTTGGGATTTTTTCCCCCCTTAAATTAGGTCTGTGTTTACTCAAAAGCATTGCTCACTATCTGTTTGCAGCTGTAGGAAGCATTAGTGCATGTTGTGTCTTGCAGGTTTTTTGTCTCAGTGTGGGTCTATAAGTATGTTTTTCCTTTCTTTGAGTATTTAAGTTCTTACATATCTGTATATATTTTGCACCAAGCGTATACATCTGTTGTTTGGGATATAGCTATGTGTGTGGAAGATCGTGTATTTATTGACCCCAAAAATATCCCCAGTTTGTGCAGCAGGGGGTCTCACACAGCCCTCCAGGCCCTCATAACCCATCCCTGTGCCCCCATGGTTGATAACATGTCACAACTATGTCACGTTAGGCCTGGAATGCAGTAGAAGGTAGTTACAGCTGGTAGGGACCATCATACACGGCATATGGGCAATATTTAAAGCAATGCAAGGAAGGTTATTTTACAAACCGTTTTCTTAAAATAAAGGCCTGTCATGGTATGTCACCAATAATGGTTACAGGGGTTACATCTCTGTGTTTGAGGAATGACCGCAAATTAAAGTTTGCCTGTGATACAATAGTGAGCCCTTTGCCCTTTTAAGGCACATTTGTGAGTTGTGATTTTGGGTTATATAAAAGAAAACTGACTTCACTAAATGATTTAAATAACTGATGGTCATGTAGGCCTTTGTCTTTGTCTTGTCAAGTAGGTATTTCCTGGAAAAAAGCCATTCGATTTGTGCTTAAAGCCACAGTAATAACAATACTTTGTTTTTTTTGTTATAGATAGAGTTGGCTAAGGGCATGCAGTGATCTAAAGAGGCAAGATATATACCATCTTCACCTCTAGCTACACAAGTATTACCCGCTATTAGATAATGGCCCCAATGCAATACCAGAGTTTATAGCAAACAGTGTAAAATATATACTAAATACTACATAAATACTTAAACTAAATAAAATACTGTGAAATTATGATGTAAATCAGAAACTTTGAAATCAGAGAATAAGCAAACTAAGAATCTCACCAAGCATTTATGTCAGCTGTTGGTACTTTGATACTCAAATGTGCTACCATCACATTTCAGTCTGTACTACAGTAGCGAAGGCTTAATACCTAGCTCTCACAAATATATCTTTAGCAGGTTTGGTTAAAAGAAGAACACAGGCAACTGCTCATTACCAAAAATGTTGCAAAATCAATGAAACAAAGAACTTGAGTATGGCCGTTTAAAAAAAGTTTAGAATGAAGCTTAGGGTACAAACTTAGTTTTTATTGGTGCTAAAATGTTTGAGTATAAACCTGTCTAAACCTGACAGTATTCCTTGTAGAAGTATGAAACCACATTTTGTGACTGGCCTGAATTGTTTCCTCTAGCCCAATTTTTTTTTCTGGCCACTGTAGAGTATGTGGTCTGTCTCTAGACTGCAGGGGTAAGTGGATCTCTTTGTCTTAACTCTTTATAAAATGCAGTTTGAATGAAGCTGAATCCGTCACCACAAACATATGCTTCTGAAAACAGGTGAAGCTCCTATGTGGAGATCTGAAGCAGATCTCTGACAAACTGTAGCTCAGGTTTTGGCCTGTAGTTGACCTCCTTGTCAGAGGATGCTGGTGTATAAAAGTCAGTTCATGGTAATTTTGACACTTATTACTGCATTCGGTGGTGTTTTTTTGTTGTTTGTGTTTTCTAGACCCTCCTTGCTGCTAGGATACAAACAGCCAAAGCAAAGTTTAACCACAGGATGAGTGAGGAATTTTGAAAGTTTTTCTTAAAATTAAGTGAAACCTGCGTGCAAGCAGCTTTTTCTTTCCTCAACTGATCCGTATACAGTGAGTTGGTTCTTTCCCTTTTACTCAAAAACCACAGGCCTTCCACTGCATTCGAAACTGGAATTTAAGGCCTTGCATAATCATTAGCATAAGCTAATAACATAGCCTATATTTACCATCTCCACAGAGAAGGGTGGGCAGGAGGTGAAACCTTTCGCAGAAGTAATTATTTACTCACGTCAACTCCAGTTGGCTGCGGGGAATCTGATTTGCATGAGTCTTTATTTCTTCTTACTTCTCGACATGGAATTTTCCTCCCTGAAATTAAGCTGGATCTCCCCTCATAATTTTCATTAGAAAAGGGGGACGCTGTGGGTGGTGTTGAAAGATGAGGTTTGTGCAACCACAGCGGGAACGTACACCAAACCTGGTGTGGGCAAATTAAACCCTGGGTGGGCAGAGAGAGACTGAACAGGATTGTGTTGCAGGCATTTAGATGCATTCACTGGCATCTGTGGGGTTTTTCTCTTTACCTGCTGCTCATTACATAATTTTTTTTCTCAGTTTTTCTATGACTCTGTTAGCACTCACTTACTTTCTTTATTTCTTTTAGGCTCACTCTCTCTGTCCCTCCCTCCTCCGTCTCTTGTTCCACATCAGAATGGAGAGCAGATGTGGCGTGGGACGTATGCGTCTCTAATGTTGAACCCCTCTCTTATTTACCAAACAGGTCCCTCTTGTTCAGTGATGACAGGTTTGAATTACAGGGCCGGGGTTTGGTCCAAGACTCTATCCCCATCTCCCCCCTTTCCTGTACACTAGCGTGTGTGTGTGTGTGTGTGTGTGTGTGTGTGTCAGATGGCAAGATTAGACGTAGGAAACGATATAGCTGTCTCAGGCGTGTAGTTTTGCCTTAAACGCAGACGTTACCAAAAAACTTCAGACCTTGTCTCACTTTAGTCCTGTGCTCCAACGCTGTGCTGAGGGCTGCTGGAGTTTGGTGGTAGTTAAAACTAACTTAGACTCACACATGGACATAAACCAACACACGATTTCTTCCTAATACCCTCGATAATTTGAGGGGATGGAGTCAGACAAGATGGTGTCAGATATCAGTTTGATCTGCCTCAGGTCTGTGATCTGCCAGATTAGCCGAGGGATTACATCTGTGATCACAGCACACTTAACGTCTCTCGCACACTCTCACACACTCTCACACACTCTCACACACTGATAGGTTGTAACATTAGCTCTTTGGGGAGACCTTTTTATGTGCATTTCACAACAGGGGATTTTTATGCCCCTGTTCTCGGCTTCACAAAACATTAATCCATTTACCAAGATTAGCCTGTACTTTGTTTCCTAACGTTTCTATTTTGAGAACGATCAAAAGCCTTTGGGTCTTTATCCGTGTATAAAATAAACCAAATCTTAGGAAAAGTCCGAGGCACAACTCTGCAGACCCCCCCCCCCAAAAAAAAATGGTTCAGCTGTCCATCGCTTATCTGTCTCTCTTTTCTCTCTGGGTCTGTTAAAAGTATTAAGACCATGTCTGTGTCTCCGCTGTAAGATTATCTCTCACAGCCATTTTATGTGTATTATTTAAGATCGGGCGGAAACAGTGTGTCCTTGGGTTGTCAGCTGTTTGGCCCGGGTCAGCTCAGTGTGTGCCAGCAGGTTTAACGGCTTCAGGTGAAAGCCTTTAAGCCACAGCACAGGGGAAATGTTGGAACCCTTCTCCCCGTGGCTACTTTTTTGAGAAGCTATAACAATGAATGTGTTAAATTTGATTCTAGCTTATTTGTTCTGTTTTACACTTGAGTGAGTGTTAAAGGTAGGGTGGTTGGTAAAATCATAGAAGTACAAATGAACATAAATGTCTTCAGTCTGTCTCTGTGCTTGACGTTTTGAGTTTTTGGAAGATAACCGATTGCTGCCATTGAGCAAAGCCCTGAGCATGCAGGCCAGAGGTGTTAATCTGGAGCTAAGCATGCACACTTAGATACAGTTTCCAGGCTTTACTTGGGGGGCTTTTTAAGTGCGCACTTTTAGTAGCTGTCCAGAATGTGTCAGGAGAGAGTAAGCGTTAACAAGGAGTATGTGTAGCTTCAGGGCACATGAGGTTCAGCTAGCCCACTTCTACCTTCACTGATGACCCAGCAACTAACCACCAAACAGCTCACTGACACTCCATCCGGGGTGTTTCTCACCCCCCCCCCCTCTCACACTCTGCTCTTCTGGAGCTAAAAGTTTCTGCGCTCTTCGCAGATGCCTCTTGCAACAGCTCTGGTTGTTTATGGCAACCCCATGTTTGGTTAAGATTCATGCCTTGTCAGATTGCAAGAATTCCTGTTTCTCACTCCCTCTGACTCTGTCTCAGAAAGGGTCAGCTTTTATTATCTTGAGCAGGTGGTTTAGTTGCTATGACACATGGGAAGAACTGTATGAAAACCTGACAACAGCAAAGTGTGGAGCAATTCATCATACGAGATTTAGCAACTTTTTATCAGTTGGATGGGTCTGAACATTTTTGGTGGGCCATACGTGTGTCTGCATTGTGTTGACCTCTCTGAGCTTCATGAGCAGTGCATCGCCTTTGCTTTCATTTCTTTGCTGTTTTTGTCAAAACAGCACATTCCAGATTTTCTTCTTTTTCGTTTCTTCTTTTTGTCTTACCTCCCCTTTGTTTTGTCTCTCTCCATCTCTTGCTCGCTGTCAGACAGCTGCAAGCCTCAACCAGCAAGGGTTTGTCTGAAAGTGATCTGTGTGCTCTATATTTCAGGGTGTCAGCTTGACAAGGCTTTGCGCATTATCAAGAATAACAACTGTTTGCAAGGCCTTTAGCTCCGGTGATTTGGCTGGTTTCTCAGTCTCTCCGACCAAATAAGGCGGTGCTTTTTGATGGTCTATGATGCTTCTCCTTGATGGATACCTACTGTAAAGCTGTGGCGAAATGACCTGATGGTACACCACACATACGTCACTCTTCAAGTAGGTCAAAGAGACACCTAAAATACTTTCACACTAACATTTTAGACATTTAGCCAATTGTTTTGGAGCAAATGATGAGTGCAGCAGTAGAATAAGCCGTTTATTCTGCAGAAATTATTCTGCTGATAAAAAAAGATATTGCAGTATAGAACAATGATATGGGGGATGGTGGTGGTGGGTGGGTTACTTCTCAAAGAGACACCTCTACTGGTTCTAAAATGGTGATGCTAAGTTACCTTGACAGTTTATTTGCAATGACAGAAACTAGCAATCTTCTTTTAAACTCCTGCAGGCTTCATTTCTCCTTGCGGGGGGGTTGTGTCATAACACTGACTAGTAATTTTAATGCAGTCCAGAATGCGTATAAACACATTCATAGACATGTGGAAAAAGCCATTTGGGTAGGTAAAATTTCTGTCCAAATAATTCATACAATATATACATTTCACAGTCAGGTTTCCTGATGCTCTACAGGAGGTGAACGACAAACATTAAAGGCTCCCCGTGGAGTTTTCTCGGAAACAAAGAAAGTTCTGTATACATTCAGTGTTACACAACAACAGGCATTGTGTCAGTCCTTGAGGTCTAACCTCATAAAGCAAAGCTGATTTTTAAAATATATTTGAATTTGTGCAGTGTTTATGTCCATATTTGCTAGCTTGTAGCCTGTCTTTGCTTCCATATTGCTACATTTCTTGACACCTTACTGCTGCCATTTTTTAAAAACTTTGAACAGAGTCAAACCGTTCACAGGAAAGTGATACAAACAAGCAAGAACCTACTCGTAAAAACACTGCTCCATAGCGCTACTAGTGATAAAAAAAACTTGACTGGGTACCTTTAACCTTGAGGTCTTGTGTGGTGGGAGGTTCTGTAACTGCTCTGAGTGTTACCTGAGGAGGGACAGCAACAGGCTGAAGCAGTAGAAATGAAGCACATGAGTCAGAGTGGACATTTAGCACACATTTCTGCCTTTTTGTCTTTTAGTCCCTCTTTAACAAACTATTCTCCTGTTGTTCCCTCTGCTTTTCCCCCACACCTCTCTGCCTGCTGCTTCCTCCTTCTTCATCTTACTCTGTTGCTTTCTTTTTTTTCTTGTAGCCATTTTCATTTCTCTCTGTACCCCCCTCAGTCTTACGGTATAGATTCTGAGTATGAAGCAAAGCCCGTAAAGATAGCCATACCAGATCAAAGGCCCATGCTGTCCCATAAAACAGGATCAAAGCCTGATGTGAGAACAGCGTTGTCATAACTTCTCATAAGCTGGCTGAGCAGCTAGCAAGGCCTCAGCTGGATAAGGATGGCTTGCTGCTGCTGCCTGGTTAAGATTATCATTGCCTTTTGAAGGGGATAAACTACTACATGTGTCCAGACTGTGGCAAAATATACCTGGGTTTGTAGGGCTTTATTTTCTTTGATCAGTTTTGGGGGTGTACTTTATAGACTAGCTAAATAAATGTTTTACTGACTGGTTGTACTGAGGTATAATTAGTGGACGTTATCAGTTATTGGTTGATTTACACAAAAATTACATTTTCCGGCTGCATGCACAAAATAAAACACAGGAGGACATGCTGCAGGAAGCTCTAAGTCACCGAAACAACAGTTACAGAACCAAAGTCTTTTTGTTGATGCCCACAAACAGAGCGTATGTCGGCTCTGCCTTTTAGGAAAGGCGAGACACAGTCCAAAACAGGAGCCGTACGTCATTGCATCTGCAGCTGCCTTACAGGTAAAATGAGCAGTGGCAGTTTGAAAAAAAAGGGGGGTGTGCAAAACAAGCCTTTACTCTTCTTCCAAATGAACTGACCGAAAACATCGTCACCAGACTAAAATAACCTAACCAGCTCTACCACAAGACTCTCAGTGAATTACTAGTTCTTTAAATGCCATGTGGAAATCCAAAGATGTTCTTAAGAGCGTCTTGGAGGGTGTACAAGCACGTTTTTATTTACTTGGTAGTTCATCAAGAGACTTTATTGATTTTGCAGTTTATTTTGCTGCGGTATGAATATATGCAGTGTAAACAGTAAATACATTACTTTTAATATACAGTTAATTGTAAAAACAGAAAAGAGTGCCTAAAACATTTAACTCAACTCAAAGAAAACAAATAAAATATTTTTTTCTACCTAGCTGTAAACATCACTAGTTTCCTGGACCCAAAAATAAATAGCAGTGCTTGGGGTTTCTTTGCTTCTCTTTAGAAATGCAACAAATGTTTATTTTATTTATTTATTTATTTTTTATTACCATTGAAAGCGTTGATTACATTTTTGAGTCCTTTAATAACTCAAGGTCCTTTAAAGTGGAAAATATTCCCTTCACATTTTTTTAATTTTTAAAACAAAGCAAGGGCCCATAGAGCAGTGAAAGTGGTCCAAAGTGAAATACTGCTTTAAAGGGAAAATTCAAGTTCAGCTAAAGTTTAGCTTGAGTTGACTTAAAATGGTCAATATTTAGTTAAGACTGGTTTAAATCAACATGGCTTCATTTGGATTTCACTGGAATGCACCTGTAGTATGTGCAGTAGATCAGTATTTTTCATAGCATATAATTCTTTATATTTGTGTTTATAGAACTTACCATTTAGTTTACAGTGAGTTGATGTTCCTTCTAAATGGAAGACAGAATACATGCATGTATGTAATGAATTAATATAACAGGTTTTATTTCCAGCTCAGAACCAGACAACTCCCGTTTTTCAGATAAACAGCAAGTTTCTTTTGAACCATTTCCTCTCCTGCACACTTTGTGAACCTCCTCTTGGAATTTTCCAGACCCCTCCACCCCCAGCACTCTCCCTTCCTATCACACACACAGTGTCTCTCTTTGAGGAAGTAGGGAGGACAGGTTTTGACTCGGCCATCGTCATTAAGTTCCTTGGCCGCAAGGCCCCAACTTGGGCCAGAATTCCTAAAATCATCTCGGTTGAAATAGCATCTAATATCTTTGTTCCATATTCTGTTAATGAGATACAGCGGATCTTCCTAAAATAGGATTGATAAATGAAGCTAGAGCAACTGTCAGCTACACCAGGTGTCTTTATATCACCAGACAAACCTGAAATGGCTCAGTGCTCCTCCAAAACCAAAGAAATCAATGAAAAAAAATCTTCCGGGCAAAGGCTAGCAAGTGATTAGAGGGGAAAAAAGGGAGACAGTGTGCCTAAGCAAAGGAAAAAGAATAAATCTTGACCCCGCAGCTACCATGTCCTCAGACGGCCTGGAGTCAAAAGCAGAGTAGAATAGATTGATGGTGTGGTGCAATGAGGTAATAATGGAGTAAGTGGTGCAGAGGGGGAAAATTAACTTTCTACAGAAAAAATGTTGACATCTACCTTTTCTCTGTCTACATTTTCTATTAATGAATGAGATCAAGAACAGTCCAGTGAAGCTACAGGTAGTTTCTGAATCAATAGATCATTAGAGAAGGAGCGCATTCCTCAATCTTTTACAATGAGGATTTTTTTGTCAGTGCAGTCCATAAGTATTAGTATATGTTTATCTTTGTTTGGTTCCAGTGTACTGGATTTCAATGGAAACAATGGCAAAGAGCTGATTTTAAGCATAGAGCTTCTTTGTCATGGCTGTAAAGTGTAGGACGCACCTTTTTGTACCCTTGGGGGGGAAAAACTTTAAAAGGTCTTCAATTCCTACATGGTTCATCTGCAATTGGGTTACCTTTGCCTAGACATGCATCCTTCTCTTTTAGTGGATGGTGAAACACAAACCTTTTTTGTTAAATGATAGCTAAGTGACTCATCTTGATTTAATAAGGTG
>JAPMOB010247896.1:22965-32994 GCA_029875015.1 Lepomis gibbosus
GAATTTACTGTGCAGGAGCGACTCCCAAGTTTCTCCTCATGGTCTAAAATAAATGTGCTTTGTATTTGAAGAGGTGTGGTTCTGTTTTGGGCTGAGTCAAATGCCTCTGTGTACTGTAGTCCCTGTACTACTTTGGTTTTGGTTTCTCTCACAGTGACCATGTTTGATCATGAGTCCTAATCCGTCAGCTTTGTCTTTGTGCTTTTTTAGCAAGCAGTATTAACAGATGCCTATGGGAGGAAGTTGAAGGATCTTTGGCGCGGCTGCAGGTGAAAACCATTGGTTCCACCTCTGGAGGTCCTTTAGGAAACCCTGCTGTTCTCACTGGCCACACACACCTACTAAAAGCTGGCTTGCTTACAGTTGCGCTCAACCATGCAGTGTAAGGTTGGCAGGTTAAGAAGGATTTCTGGATTCAGATTTTCAGACCAGGCACATTCCCTATCAGATGTAGACCACATTTTTCCTAGTAGTAGAAACGGCTAAAGTTTTGATAGCATAGGGTCTTAAATGTTTTGTGGTCTTAAACCTGACCACTTTAAAAAAGAATGATGATATGTAAAGATCGAGGTTTCTGGATCTGCTGCACCACGCCCTTGCTTCTGCACGGGACTGGGTTTGTGAGTGTAAAGTTGTAAAGATGAGGCAAGGAGCAGCCATAATAAAGACATCACACTGACTGACAGCTTGTAACTATTGGCTACAGTGCTGAAATCCCGCCTGTATGTCTGGAATTTGTGCGTGCCCATATTTCACCTCTAAGACTTCAGGGGACTGGCAGGTGCAGCCTGAAAAGGCCATGAACACCAGTGGATACATCCACACACAAACGTGAAAACAAATTGACTTCCATTTTCCATATAGATAGATACAAAGCTAAAACAATTTTTTAAAAACTTTTTTTAAGCAAAAATGCTGAGCATTTGCTAGTTCCAGCTATTAATGTGTTAGCATTTGCTGGTTGTCTGTAATCATAAATTGGTTTTGGACATTTGGTCAGTTAAACAAGTAGTTTTATTACGCTGGCCTTTGTTAAATTGTGATGGTATTTCTTACTACACAAACAATTAATAGATTAATTGCAAGAATAATCCCTTGATTCATCAACAATAATATATATTTGTTCATTCCAGCCCTAAATAGATATTATATAGATAATTTTTAAAACATTTAATGACTTTCAGCGTCAGCCGTTTGCCACTCATCGCCACAACATGACTTGCTGTCTTTTGACGGGAGTCTTGGGGCCCCGTCCACACTACTGCATTTTCGAATCAAAACGGAGACCTTTTGCTACGTTTAAACACCCCGTCCAGACTAAAACGACGAAAAGGGGGCAATGCAGCAAAAACGCTGGTGTGGACGGAAATCGTATTCGTTTTAATTCTCCGTTTGTAAACTAAAATGGAGTAGTGTGGATGCGCCCTTGAAGTTGTTGTCGTTCACATTATATCACTGATCGTGACAGAGGGGGTCACTCACTACATGAGCTGACAGCGACTCTGTTACCCGACGCTGGTCTCCAAACCACGTTTGTCAAGAAAACATGTGAAACGGGAAATGACGCGAACCTGAACACATGAAACAGCTGTTGTTTGTTATTATAAAGACAAAGAATATGGGTGAAAGAATAGATTAGCACATGTAGGTAGCAGGGATCATCTGAGCTACAGAGAGAGCTGGAGGTGAGGAAAAAGTGTTTTGTGATGAAAAGTAGCTGCCTGCTCTTACTGGCTGGATGTGGCTGTACAGTCAGTCAACAACTCCAAATATTTGGCATGCTAGATATCTGGCTGGCATCGGCGATGTGTCAGTGATCGGTCAGGGAGCCGTTTTAATGCATCGTTGATAACGACTGGCGACCACCGATCAATCGCTGATGGTACCCCTGATCACAGATCGCCAAGCTCAGCTACCTGCAAATCGGGCTTAAAATGGTGTAGTGTGAACAAGGCTTTAGGAGGGGGAAGTGTTTCAGACAGCTCCTTTAACAAGGGTTTCGGTGCTGTTTGGGATCTCTGACCTACAAACATGTTTGAGAACAATTTTTTCTTCCAAACAGGATGCAGAGGAAATTCTTATCTCACCCAATTATACATGAGAGAGTCATGGAAATGGGGTGTTTATGGAACGTTTCCTAATAATATTTGCTGTATGTATAAGGTGAACAGGAATGGTCCGTGCACAAAACAAATTGAGATTCTTCTAGATGGGTGGAACGCCAGTGTCCAGAATGTTTGCTTTAATATATTTGTGGGTTTGGGAGTTACACCATGGAGCTAAACCTTCTTTGTTTTATTGTCTTCTTTTTTAGAGGGGCAGCAGAGTTGAGTGTCATTTGCAGTGCGCCTGCAGCACTATCGACAAGATCATTAATTTGGGAGGTAGTGAAGTTGGCGTAAGAGTCCTCTTATAATGAGAAAGAGCATTGAATTAAATGTTGATGGAATTAGTTCCTTAAATTATTTACTTAATGGCGTGTTGTCCAGTAATACAGCTGCATCTAATGATTATTTTCATTGTCTATTATTATTTTCTCAAATAATTGATTAGTTGTTCGGTCTATAAAATGTAAAAAAATGTTGTTCAGTGTTTCCCATAGCCCAAGATGACGTCCTCAAATGTCTTGCTTTGTCGACAACCCAAAGATATTTACTTTACTTCATAGAGTAACGAAACCAGAACACATTCACATGTAGGAAGCTGGAATCAAATCATTAAAAAAAATGACGCAAACTGATTATCCAAATAATTAATTAAACTTAATAATTAACAACTAATCAATTACTCAATGAATCGTTGCAGCTCTAATGCCATAACAAGGTCTAGGGTGTGGTTAAAACAGTGAGAGGGATTATAAACACCCTGACAGAAGTCAATAGAGTCTAGTAATGAGATAAACGCAGTACTATCATTTCCACCGTCCACATGAATCTAAAAATCACCTGCAACAATTACTTAAAAACTGTGAGAATTTAGATAAACATTCCGAATATGGACCAGGAGCGTGGTACACTGTAACAAAGAGAGTTGACTTTTTCCAGGTTTGGGTGTGAGAGACTAAGAACAAGGCTTTGGAATGAGTTATATATTTAGTTTAGGTTTAGGGTTGATTAATAGGCTTGAGCAGAAGATAGCTGCAACTCCACCTCCTGGGCCGCTGCCTCCAGGAATGTGGTTATTAATATGACTCAGGGGAGTGGATTCACACACATTCTTCATGAGCCAGCCAGGTTTCAGTTAGACAAAATAAATCAAGATGATAATCTGATGTTAAATCATTTACTAGTACAGCTTTAGAGTCCACGTTTAATACTCCTATTCTTTTGCGATTTGCAGCATTAGTGTTAACTTTTATTAGGTTTTTCTGTAGAACTCCTCTTCTGTTCACTTTTGATTTAATTCATTTAAGTGGTCGGGAGGCGGACACCTTCACTACAGGGTTTTGCTTTGATTCTCACAGCATAAAAAACATAATCGAGCATAAAAGAACTTCCATTACGTAGCAGTTATGTTGCCATTAAATGTCCCATGTCTGGCTCTCTGATAATGAGCGTGTCCCCATCTGACCTCCGTTTAAACTTTGTGTTTAAACAACACAGGCCTGTTGCAGTGTTTATTGGAGGCCTATTAGAAACATGATGCCCCATGAATCACACTGCGTCTCTGCTTAAGCGGATGTACCTCAGAACATCTAGCTTTTTAACTCATTTTCTCTGCTTTTATAATAAAACATAGGCCTTTAGATTCGGTTTCCTCTGAGAAATTATATTTTAAGATTGCTTTTGTTAATTCCCGTCTGTCACATCTTCGAGGCTCCAATGGTGCAGAGAGGTGTATTGAAGTAAGTACTAGAAACAGTTGTATACACATAGTGTCTTTTGTATTGAGGTATAGCTATGAGTGTTTACACTGTTAAACGCTGCTCTACTAATTTCATCCTAATTCATTTTCAAGCCTTTTTGTTAGACAAAACTGATTTGTCACATGTTGCTTAAAAGGCCCTACTTAGATTTAAATGCATGTAAATACAGGCAAAGTTAAACAGTTTATTTCCTAACATTAGAATTGTTCATTGTACTTCACAAACCTTTAACACTGATGTCATTTTATTCCGTACCCCCCATGGACCTATTTGATATTTACAGTCTTGTTAATGTCATCCTAGCATACACATTGGGGGGTTGTTAATATCCCTCTCGGTATTCTGCTTTAGCCATAAGAGTCTGTATAAATATAAACACTCAGGCGTACTTATCAGGCACAGTGCAGTATTTTTCTGCCTAACTAGTCTCATGATGTTATTTGTTACATGGAGCACTGGTCGCCTGGACCTATTTCATGGCTAGGTCGAGCCTCTAATTGTGTGCAGCGTTCCAGCGAGGCACTAATCAGGGCGAGGCAGGCCCAGCAGCCTGACGGGTGACACTAATTGCTCTTGCTCCGACTTGAAGGCCTTGTTCATAAAATATTTACCCGCCCGTCTGTTGACAGTTATTCCCCTTCCCCCGCCTCTGGACCATCAACCTCCACCCCCTCCAGCACAGATACATACTGTTGTACAATAACACACACACACATACAGACACACATACACATTTATGGGTAAATATGGTCATATTTACCAGCTCAGTACTTTGTTCTCTGGTGTAAGAAATTCTGAAGAAATGTTCTCAGTACCACCTGTACTTTGGTCTTTTAATTTTAATTTCATGTTTGAGGAAAAATTTTAAAAAGAGCAATAAAACAGAATTCATTACAGAGGCCAGTTTCTACACACAAGTGATGTCTGACCTATAAAATAGTTTATCTTCCCATTTACACACTCACTCACTTTCAGGTGATTTTGCAGGTTACTTACATGTCACACTGTATAAGATTGGTTTAATAAAATCTTGGTGACAATTTGTGTCAGACTGTATGATATTAGTTTTGTTGCACATCAGATGTGCAATAGAGGTCTGATAAACACCATGATGTAAATAGACAACTAACTCATACACATTAGGTCATTTCAAACACTGAATGCTGTAAATCTCTGAATCAGCCATCGCTGTTCATCTCTCACTGTGCGGTCTTGGACCACCCTTTTTGGATCACCGGCCAGAAATATCACCACATTTCTGTCTTGATCGTCAGCTTTCATCTGGGACGGCCCAAAACTGCACAATGTGTAAGCAGACACACACATATACACACAGCTTAGCCTCACACTCACACAGTCCCCAACTGCTTCTCTCTTTCTCTCCTCTGTCAGCACAGTGCTGAGTGAGCGGCCCGCGGCCTGTGTTTACCTTATTAATTAGCCCAGTGATCCAGAAACACTCTCCCTCTGGTAAATAGAATAACACTGAAAGGTTAGTCAGGGCCAGGGGAGATGGAATGAAAATAAGAGAGAGGGCAGAAGCCAGGGAAAGAAAGAGAGTGAGATAGAAAGTTTGATGTACAGAGCCAGAGAGAGTTTGCTTTAGAGGCGTCGTGAGCAGAAGTGATCAGAGAGTCGGGGAGGAAACCTGACACGGCGGCTTGTCATCCTGCAGAATTTAGAGCTTCTGTGATCATCAGTCAACACTTACCTCTCTCTGTTGCTAACCACCCCACCACCCCTCTGTGGCGTTTTCTTTACCATCTCCATTTATTTCCATGTGCATAAGTTCTTACGGTGTTGTATTCTTAGCTTATTTCTTTCTTTTGTGGACTATAGACAAGGTTGTTCTCAACTTGCCAGATTTTAAATTCACCTAAACCCACTACGAAAAGGTCACCTGAGTTTTAGGAAAAGAGAATAAATATTTGCTGTTGACTTGAGGGATTCTTGATGTCTCTCATCTTTGTCGTTTAAACTTCTGTGGCCAAATGGCAAAAATGTGCTGCTCATCTGTCCAATTGGCTGAAACGGATTCACAGAGCGTTGCAGACCAAAATTCAAAACAGACCTTCAGTAGACAAATAGATATGCCTGAAAGCGCTTTTATGATTCCTTTCCAACTATTTCCAATAACTCTTCTCCTCTATTTTGGGCCATATCTGTGTCCTGAGGTCTGCAGTTCAAGGCCATACATGGAAGGCCAAGAGACAGAGCACAGCGAAAAGAATTATGTTAGCAATACAGAATTTTTTACCTTGGCTGCTAGTTCAAAGAAGGGCGGGAACAATGTGCTTTTCATTAGACATTGTTGGTTTAAACCAGGTTAAAGGTCACTTTGTCAGTTGAAGGGAAATTGAAGTCCACCTTATGGAATAAGTCGCTAATATTATTATATATATAAGTATATTTGAGATCATCAAAAAGTCTCCCAGAGATATATTCAAAAGATTCTATTGTATTAGTTTATTGAGTAACATTTTTCTCTCTGTGTATCTCTAGAGTAGCAAAAACGCTTCTCTGTTTGTCTGTGTGTGCTTGTACTGTGCTTTAATCCTGTGCCACTTGAAATCTGGCTGTCCTATTAATGTGTCCAGTGAAACCTTAAAGGATTTACAACCTGCCTGCAACCCACCCGCAAGGAGTAGATTTCCTGGCCAATAGCCCTAGTTCATTCGTGCTTCCCATTACCACTAATTACAACATTCCACAGATTTTAATTTGACGACAAAACTGGCAACAACAAAAAAAAAAAAACATCAAAAGCCTCTTTGCAGCCGAGCAGAGGTCGACCTCAGACCTCACTTCCTGGTCCTCTGTGCTATTTTGGGGGTGAATTAAGGCCACTTGCTCTGCAGTAGGGATGTGAATACAGTCTGTGACGCACTGAGAAATGTACTTAGCTTTCAGTTAGGGCTATTAAAGCAGACCGTTTATCTATACAAATGTCTTTTCTGGCAGTTTGTCTGAAAATGTCTGTCTTATCAAAGGAGTGCTCTCTCTGCCCTTCATACAAGGAAAGAAAGACATTGAAATCTTTTGGAGCTAAAAGGCCGTTGCAGATTTGGGAACATCACAGCACCTACTCGCTCTCCGTCACTCTCCTCCCTCTGTATTCTCTCCCATTAGACTAGGTCCCAGATCCCGAACGTATCATCTATCTCTCATAGCCCCGCTGTGATCAGGTGGCCGTATCTAATTCTCCCACTTCCTCCTCTTCGCCTCCACCCTGGCTGTTTGTTGCTCCTGGCATACCGGAGGCTCCCCCACCGCTCCCAGGAAGAGCTGACTAGATGTCCAGATAGATCCTGCGGAGCTGAAGGTTTTGTTCACCTCTGAGAGAGTGTGTGTGTGTGCGTTGGGTCAGACAACCCAGCATCAGGAGGCCACATTACAGGATGCAATACATATGAAAATAAAGTTATGTATGTCACAGTACCTGGTGTGGCCTATTGTGTATCAGAGATCTGTATTTATTGATCTGAAACAGGTTTTTGTAAGGTTGTAGCGCATTTCTCGTGCAGCTTCATGGGTTTAGTTTTAGGTCCGGTTGAAAAATGTTGTTAAACAGTTATTAGGAACATGTGGGGCTTTATTGTGCTTCAAGCTTCAAGTTTGGTTTGGGTTCATTTAGAAATCCTTCAGGTCAATTTGATCCAGACAGGAAGTTTCAGGTTTGTGTCAATCTGTAGTGTAAATGTTTGTTTCTTGTGGATGTCCTAAGTTGTCTGCGTGTGGCACATATATATTAGAAACACACGTACTCTAAGCTCTTAATTTCAGCAGGAAGTGGTTTTGACAGCCGAGTCAGTTTGAATGTTTTCAGTGGTCCGGTACAAAAGGTGTGTGCTGCTGCCGGAAAAAGAAAGGATGGGCTGTTCGACTTCAGAATGTAAGCCTGATTTATCTCCTCCTTGTTTTTCAGCCCTGCGAGGCCCTTTCGATTCCCCAAAAGGTAAGACCTGCCAAAAATGGTTTCTCCTGTGTTGATGCTTTGTATTGCAAAACTTTCTCCTCCTCCTCCTCCTCCTTCTCCTCCTCCCCTTATTTCTGCCGTCCATCTATCACTGCTCCTGTGGAGCCGTCATTCCTTAGCAGTGAGTCATGAGAGTTATCGATGGGAGTTGTGCTTCTCTGTCTGTACCTGGCCTCTGTTAACCAGCAGCTTGCGTCTCCTCATCTCTCCGTTACAGTGCAGTAGACTTCTGTCTCAAACCTAATCCAGGAGACGGTTTAATACAGGATTAAGGCGTGTCCAGGGCTTTCAGAAAAGGTTTAGGGACAAAATACACAAGCGTTATGAGTTTTGCATACGGGCGGTGACTCTCAGCATGCACAGAAAGACCCGAGACAGCTACTAACACTATTACTAATCCTGCAAAGCTGAGAGGGAGGAGACAAGTTCATCCTTTTCTCACTCTTTTCACTTACTCATCAGCTAAATGGGAATCATGCAACAACAGGCTCTCATGTTCTATTTGACTCACTAAGGAAAAGGGAGTCCAAGCGTAACTTACTTTACTTTTTGTCATGTTGTGACTAATTTCTCTGGCTCTCTCTCTAATTGGAGGCTTTTACTGTGTGCCGTTAACTGTCCACGCAATCCCAAAAACTTTGTGCATCTCTGCGTTCACTAACTTAAAATCTCCTTGTTTCCAGCTATGCCGAGCTGATAGCTGATTGGCCAGTGGTGGTGCTGGGGGTGTGCACAGTGCTCATCGTGGTGTGTGCCCTAGTGGGCATCCTGGTGCCTGAACTGCCAGATTTCTCTGACCCGCTGCTGGTGAGTACAGACCCATGATGCGCTCCTTTACTACAGAGTAGGTGTGGTTCTCTTTATGTGTTGAAAACCCAGCTCAGTAACTTACTTAAGTAATCAAAACCTGTTTTGATTATTGTCGCTTTCTTTCTTTCCAAAAGGGTTTTGAGCCACGGGGAACAGCCATTGGCCAGCGACTGGTCACATGGAACAACATGGTGAAGAACACTGGCTACAAAGCCACACTGGCCAACTACCCCTTTAAATATGCGGATGAGCAGGCCAAAAAGTAACTAAACGCATCTCTCACACTGTTCTAGTTTCTTTTTCACAGCGTCAAAGACCCGTATTTTACAGAGAAGCTGTTTGATAGTCCAAGAAAGCATAAAAATATCTAAAGCACATGAGTTTTGTCCAGAATCACAGCAAGGAATTCAAATCCCTTTGGGCTACTGTGGATGTAGCAACTCAAAACATTTGCTTTTTTTAGAGCTTTATTTCACATTAACAGGGTAACACATCAACAGCACTACAAATTACAAAAGCAATATAGTGTTGCATAAGGCTGCTAAAATGCAGCACACAATTGAATCCCTGTCATTGAAGGGTCCAAGAGAGCGGGGTCGTGGTGGTGGTGGTGGGGGGGGTTTGAAGAATGCTGTTGACAGACATGCTGAGAAGTCTGAATCCCCTCCTGAAAGAAAAGGGGGATCCACAAGGTCCTCCACTGTGTTCTGTCAGTGTGTTCCCTTATCAAGCCCAGGTCTTTGCATGTTTATGTCTTTCTGCTGTCTGTCTCTTTCCTGCTTCTGTCAGATTAAGCACAAACAGTATAGATGCCAACATATTTTGGCTCTATTTGCATTCGTTTAAGGCACCTATTTGGCTCTGATGAATGACGTTGACATTGCAGTAAGCTCACACCCATCTGACTCAGATTTTGTATCCTGTATTCATGATCCATGTGGTTGAGATTATAATTTCTAGAAGTTGTAGCTCCTCTCTGCTGATTAGAAAATGGCTCCTTTCAGCTCCAGCCTGTGTCTTCCGCTCTGTCTCCATCTCTCTGTCTCCTGCTGCATCTGTGGCTGTCTTTGTCTTCCTTTCTGTCTCGCTCCATGCGTCTGTCTGCGGATGTAATTGTCTACTTACGTGCATACGGTGTACAAGAGGCCTCTGCTGCTGTCAGCAAGCTTCCCTGCCTCATCCCCTCTGTCTGTCAACCACTCAGTCTCTCACAGCCACCAGATTACTCTGCCTTCCTGTTTCTAGCAGAGGATGTGGCCTCTTAAAAAAAAACATACACACAGACATTAGGCCTGCCTGAACCAGAATCATTGTTTACTACATTACTCAAAAAATATGACTGCAGCATCATTCTTGCAAATTAACACTCACGCAGTCC
>JAPMOB010247897.1:0-10136 GCA_029875015.1 Lepomis gibbosus
TGCCCCACATGTGGCTGTTATGTAGATGCGAAAACAGTCACTATACATTCCAGCCAAATGTGAGTTCAGTAGACCTGCCTGAACGGACACTCAGAACATAGCGTCACATCCTTGAAGGGGGAGGGGGGGTTGGAAACATTCTTCTAATATGAGCAGCTACACTTGTTACTGGAGTAACACATGTGGACATAATGGATTGGGCTGAACTCCTTAAGGGACAAATTCCAAAAAACAACCCAGTTTAATGCCTTACAGTCAACCTGCCTCATACCTGTCCTTCAGCATGCATACAGAGATCAACATGACAACATCAAACAGCACCTCCTTCAGGAAACATCACCTGGAAAGGCAGTAGAACTCTGTGGTGATGCCAGATGTGATAATCCTGGTAAGCATTTTACTTGTTCATTGAAATATAATTGTTTATTATTTTTATTGTCATTTTACTGTGAAACAATGTCCCTCATGTTCTCTTGTGTTTACCCCCCTCCTTGTGTTTCAAGATTTCCTCGTCACTCTCTGTCCACGTCTATGTTGTTGGTGCGTTGTCATGGTTTCCCTTCTGGCTCTGCGCACTCACACACCTGCAGCATATCTTCTGGTATACTATCTTATGGTAGCGACATGTTTGGACAAAACATGCTTGTGATACTTTGATGAGCATTTTTTTTTTTTTTTACTTTACATCCAGTCTCTCGATGGGAGGAGAATGGGATTGAGTACCTGCCATCACCCGGCCTTCACAGAAGGGCGGCGGAGAAAGAACGACGTGGCTCAAAGCAGATTGAGCTGCTTTCCAGGCTCTCAAAGCAGAATGATGGAAGATTCTCCTTCGAGTCTTGAAGCAGAAGACGCGTTTCAAGCACACTGGTATGCCTTGTGTACACAGTCAGATTTGTTTCATTCAAGTTCTCCTGTGTTGTTCAGCAGTTACTGAGCTAAACTCACATGCACTGTCTGCACTACAGTAACAGTACTAACACTGCTGCTACTGTTACACCTAGCCAGAAAACTCACGTTAGGTTGTAAGTGTAGAAATATTTCCAACAACTGTGAGGTAATCTGTCATCTGTGGATGTAGCACAAACTGAGGTTTTCAAACTTGCATCAGCACAGGATTTCTGGAGGTGTACCATTCGTCCATGCTGAAATATGGTCAGAAGAGTCCACACTTCAGACCTGACTCAACAAGGGCCCGTACCCAGATGGGTTGGGAGACTGTTGGCCCTCTCTCTTCGTCCTCGTTCTGTTTCTGGGATCTCCAGCTCAAATATCTACGGACAGCCATCAAATTCAAATGCCTCCTCTGCACGGTCGAAATCAGCCAAAAATTCAGCCACAATTTAGAAATTAGTCTTGCTAGCAGTTCCTCTATGTTCACAGCAAACTCCCCTCGCTTGTTTCAGTCTGAGCCTCTCAATAGGTTAATAGAAACAATTTTTGTGGATGTAATTTTGAAGAACACAATTGCCCAAGAGGAATATGTTGCAGCTGGTTCGTGGCTGCCTGGCGAAGCAACTGCATGGATTCCAATCTTTTCCAGTCTGTTAGTCATTTCACACTTCCTTATGCAATTCTACCTTGAAGCTAATTCACTATAATATCATTAACAAATCTGACGTAATACAAAAAACACATGAAAGGTACCACTTTTTGAACACTGACAGTGCTGTGGAGCAATGTTTTTATTCGTGGAGTTGCCGGAGCTTAGGCCGAGGCTGCAAACCTGACTTGACTCATCCATGGTACCATGAGTACCCGCTGTATATTGTATATAGCCTGGGATCTGTTATTGATCTGCGACCACAGATGCTGAATTATTGCAATCTTTATTTCCTGCTTGTTTTGGTTTTGTGGGGATCTGGGTAAAAGTTGTCTTATTTTTGTGATTGGGGGACTAGATTGGACCGATCTGTGTGGGGTTGTGGGGAAAACTAAACTGACTTTTACTGACTAGATTGAACTGGGAATGTGGGACACACGCAGCTTTGCTTTATAAAAATTCACATTGAAAACTGAACTTAGTTGTAGTTTATTTTTTAGTGTTGGTTTTTTTCTTGACTCAGCTATACTTGTTCTTTTGTGACATGTCAGAGGTGACTCTGACTCACTCATTTAAGTGTCGAACTTGCTATAATGTGAAACACTTTGAAATACTGAAGCTCCCCTTAACTCTAAACCTCACCACACTTGTGATGTCGAGTACAGTAAAACCTTGACTCTTATATCAAGTTTGACTTTAAAGAAGTGCACTTTTTTGCACAAACCTAAAGACTTGCACACGTCTGTTTTTTTCCTGTAACTTCTGTCTTTAACACTGTTGACAGGTGACAGCTGAACCATCCACTGACCAAACAAATCTCCTCTGTTTCTGCATACACAATAGATACCAAAGTCTTTATAGGTAAGTCATGGTATTCTGCAGCCATTTTGAAAACGCCTCTGGGCATATATTTTGGATAATAAGACCAGGCTCCTGTCTGAATGAATGAGTGAGAGCCAGAACTGCACTTTCACTGGTCACTGGGACATAAAATCTACATGAATAGAATCACCAGTAAAATCAATTTTTGAAAGTATTTTTTTAAGTTTGACGACTTTGTCCAAAAGTAAGGTTTAAAACGTGTTTTTACCACCTGGTTATACTTCTGCTGCTGTAGAAGTAAAATAGACCCTTACGTCAGTGGAACAACACGATTAGCTGAAATATGTTTCCCACTTTGACTGTTAAAAGCCGTCTGCTTTTAACAGTGGCTTTCTAAGCTTTCTAGCGGAAGGGGGCTGCCATCTTTGCCGTCATGGCCTTTTCCAATAGGGTTGTATTGTGTATGTGACTGAGTGGCGTGTCTCCCTCTATAAAACGTTTCTGGTAATACTCCTCAAAAGAAATGCTCACTTTGCTAGGCTAGCGTTAGCACTGTGTGGCTGCTGCTCATAGACTGTATATAAAGATAGATGGCATGTCAACTCCCCAGAAGTGAACCAGAAACATCTCAATCGCCCCCTGGTGGCTGCCTGCAGGAAAAATCGAAGTAAATATATTTTGTCCAAAAGATGGGTTTTGTAATTTGGTAGGTCTCACCAAGCTGATGTTGTAGTGTTCATTTTTCTGATAAGGTTGGTTTTGATTTGTTATTTGATGAAAATTGACAGCTGAGCCCTGCTTGTGATGACTTGTTCGGGTGTATGGCTAGGTCCAAACATTACTGTGCAGGGATATTTTGGCTTCGTATTTGTATAGCAGGAGGAAATGGAAAATCGTCATCCATCTGTAAAGGCAGTCTGTGCAGGAGGCATTAGATGTATGAGCAACATTTTCTGTAGCTCAGACCTTTAATAAAACATTCATGTTTAACTCACAAATGTTTCTCTTTTTTTATTTTGACCATTGCTAATTTTGCTACTATCCTGGCACCAAAAATAGCTGAAATCTACCTGTTTGACTAATATCGATCATCGCTTTACACACATGAATTCTCCCCTCCATTTTTTCAGGTAGTCGCACATTTCTCTTTTTGCACTCCAGAGATTCTTGCTGCTTCTCGCTGAATGCAATACAGTGATTGGATGACACAAGTAGACTCTTGTGCCATACAATCACTGCATTGCATTGCTTGAAGTTTATTGGATGTAAACTACTGTCCATTAAAAATGGAGAACACACAGAAATGTGCATGAGCATGCAGGTGATGAAATGCACCAAAACCTCTCTGAACATGCACAGGAGTTGTGAGAGGGGTAAGACAGAAAGAAAATAACTAAATTTAAATTTCAATATTAAACTTTTACAAAACCTGAGCTTATATTGGTAATACCTTTTTTTTTAACCAATGGCTGTTGTATTTCCTTCGAAAACAAAAAAACTAACCTAACCTTCCAAAATAAATGAATTACTATAACTATAACTACAAGTTCAGTTTTATGATATTAATTGGTGTAGAAAATAATAAATTTTCCATTGGGTGCTGAGGGCAGAACAAAACATCCTTCCAAGTTAAGTTGTGAATAACATCAAGACAGAAGTTGTTGTTTTTTTCAATTCAGTTTTATTTATATATTGCCAATTCATAACAGAAATTATTTCATTGCAATTTTCATATAGAGCAGGTCTAGATCACATTCCTTATAGAGATCCTACAATTCCTACCATGAGCAAGCACTTGGCCACAGTGGCAAAGAAAAACTCCCTTTAGGCAGAAACCTCAAGCAGAACCTAGAAAATAAATAATAGTACTAATAATGCTGATAGTAGTAGTATTTGATGATAATAGAAATATACTGTAATAATAATTGTATAATCTTGGATGTTGAAAAGAACATGGGGGCAACAGGAAGTCCGCAACCACAGATCCAGAGTCTACAGCTCTGGGGGCAGAATCGCCCACAGA
The DNA here is from genome assembly GCA_029875015.1 of Lepomis gibbosus. NCBI lineage: Eukaryota > Metazoa > Chordata > Actinopteri > Centrarchiformes > Centrarchidae > Lepomis > Lepomis gibbosus. Next base: position 4,389 of record JAPMOB010247897.1, read on the forward strand.
AAGCAACAGAAGAAGAGAGGAGAGGAAAAGTAAGTGCAAAACTACAGGAGAGGGAAGAAGTTGAGTTAGCAACATGCATTAATGGGTTAAGAATGCATACAGATGGAGAAGGTGAGGAGGAAAGACGATCTAAGTGCATCATGGAAATTCCCCCGGCAGTCTAGGCCTATAGCAGCATAACTAAGCGATGCTTCAGGACTCACCTGAGCCAGCTCTAACTAGCTTTACTAGCTGAACCCAAACTGGAACCTGGTTCCACAGGAGAGGAGCCTGATAGCTGAACACTCTGGCTCCCATTCTACTTTTGGAGACTCTAGGAACCACAAGTAACCCTGCATTCTGGTGCCTGACCATTAAGCACTTTGTAGGTGAGCAAAAGGATTTAAAATTCTATTCTGGTCTCAAGGGACTTATTTGAGCAGCCTGATCATAGAGAATTTTAATAATCTAGCTTTTTGCTTCTGTCATACTGTACAGGCAACCATATTTATCTTGAGCCTCTTTTCAGTGTTTAACAATTCATACAAACAAAAGTATTTGTACAACTGAGTCTTTTAATGATACAATATTTGTATTAAGAATAATGTATATTTAGACACTGGGCTAAAAGATCAAACAAATCAGAAGATTATCTTCCTGAAGAGGTTTCAAGGTTGTTTATGGCTTTAAAATCAACACAGAGGGAATGATATCTGTAAGGGGAGGAACAGTGCCCCTATTTGACTCAGAGCCATTCAAATCAGACTTACTCTACACAAGCCTGACGGCTCACAACAACAGACAGAATCCATAGAAATTCTTTCAAACTGATAGACAGATACAACGTGTGTGGCTTCAGTTAATACTCTAATTAAGCTTTTCAAATCACAATCACGTCTTTGAATATCCAATCAGCAGGAGCCATAACGTCTGAGTACTGACACTCCAGGCGCCTCTTAAGAAAGATCTGAGACACGTCTGAGGTAAAATATGGATTTGAACTACTCTTAGCCAGGGGTGAAAGTAGGCAAGCATGGTCAGATTTAGTGCTGGTACACGGTACCATGAATAGGAGCGGCCACCTGCAAATACGCCAGAGGATTGTACTATGAAGCGTGTTCTGGCTCGACAAAACCTAAAACCTAGATAATGGGTAACATGACAATGGTTATCAACTTTGTGTTTTCTTCATTAAGCTTTGTGCACGTTCCTACATAGGGAGCATTTGATGTGCTATTTGACTTGTCTTATGCACATACCAACCAATGGTGTGCCACCTACTTCAGTCAAGAGGAACAGGTTGGTATAGTCGATAGCTACATTACAACAAAAAGCAACTGTTCCTGCAAATAAGGTCAGAAAATTGTTAATTGATTCAGTGCACTCTGAATGCCTGTTGTTTGTTTCTAACATGACAGCTGCACATTATAGAGCTTTTAAACTTTGAACTTGATACAGCATGAACATCTTACTTAAGAACTGCATTTAGGTCTGACACTGTCCCTTAATAAAGGATATGTTGGAAACAATTTAGTTTTTGACCAGGTCAAAGTGAAATTCATTTCATTGATTTAATATTATGTCATAAATACCAATAGACTAATTCTCTAATCTATTCTATTAGTTACAAAGTGTAAAGCAGACTTCCAATATGCATTTAAGTACAGAATTTCACCTGCAAAAAAAAGACAATTTAGGGGCAGCAGAAACAAGCTGTGAACACAATAAGCAGTAATTGCTTCGTTAACTGGAAGCATGGCCTGGACTCCTTTTTGGAACATGACGGAACACATGCATGCAAGGCAAGTATGCACCATGCTGACCATGCTGATATGGCAGACCAGATGCAAGAGACAAATGTGGCCAAAATTATTCAGAGCAGAAAGTATCTGCGTCTGTCTGTCTGTCTAACTCTCACTTTTGTAGGGAAGAAGGGAATTCCATTTCATGATGATGACGACTGGAACATAAGCCACAACCAAGGCAGTTTCTCAAGTAAATGAGTTTTCATTTTTTTCAAACTCTCATCTCAAAATAAACAACTTCCTTTTACCAACAACATCTGGCTTATGAGTAAGTCTCTTTCCCCTAGATGAGCTGGGACGTAACATAAATGGGGGCTCTTCTGGGATATCTTAAAATCCCTAAGGGAAGTTGTTTGTTGTAGGGAGAAAAAGCTGCTCTGCAGTCTGGTGGCGTGGCAGCAGAAATGTCTATATCTCTTCCCAGAAGGCAGCAGGGTGAACAGGCTGTGGCTGGGTGGGCACTGTCCTTTAGTATCATCAATGACATATGAAGTGTCATTGTTGTTAGAAATCCGATGATTTCTAATGGTGGTGTCATCCGCAAACTTCACAACAGAGTTCTCTTCATGTCAAGGGATGCAGTTGTGGGTGTACAGTGTGAACAGGAGGGAGCTGAGCACACAGCCCTGAGGGGCTCTGGTTCTGCCCTTTCCACCAAGTTGTTTGCCCCCTATGAGGTTTTGGAAAGCCACCGTCACCTACTTAGGGAGACAGGTGGGGTCACGTGCGCCCTATTGAATCCAGAGTTTATGCCATACTAGCGGTATAGGTTGGATTCAGTTCTCTGCCAGTAGTGACCTATACTACTGACCATAAACTGCTTGTTTTCCTTTCTCAAATGTACAGCGACCTGGACATTCGACACAAAAAGGGGGCTGAAAATGTCCTAGCTGATAAAATATCTAGGTTATAGTGAGTTACAAACACAGTGTTTGTATCTTATGGGGAAGGGTGTTAGGCTGGCACCCTCTCTGTTTTTGTCTGTTCTATGATTTGTGTTAACATGTTAAGTGAGATGTGTGATCCCCCTCTGAGGATTAGCTGGGTCAAGACCACTTAGTCCTGCCTTCTCATCTGGTGTTCCTGATTGGAGCAGCATCCAGCTACAACCGCCAATCCGGAGGCTGCGCTCAGGCCCGCCTCCCCTTCAAAAAGCCTGTCATCCTGCAGCTTAGCGCAGCTTCTCACTCCCATTGAGAAGTTTTACTGAAATTCTCTCCTAAAATATAAAATAACTCTAATATAAAAGAACATCTGGTTTATGTGAACGTCTCTTTGTTTATATGTGAAGGTGCAAGCATGTTTTTGACAAAATCACATCTGCAGGGTTTTACATGTCATTGATACATTGGAGAGCATACAGTGGGTACGGAAAGTATAGCCACTCTGCCATAAAGCCTCGACTGGTGGAGGGCTGCAGTGATAGTTGACTTTGTGGAACTTTTTCCCATCTCCCTACGGCATCTCTGGAGCTCAGCCACAGTGATCTTTGGGTTCTTCTTTACCTCTCCCAACAAGGCTCTTCTCCCACGATTGCTCAGTTTGGCTGGACGGCCACGTCTAGGAAGAGTTTTGGTCGTCCCAAACTTTGTCCATTTAAGGATTATGGAGGCCACTGTGGAACCTTGAGTGTTGCAGAAATTGTTGTGTAACCGTGGCCAGATCTGTGCCTTGCCACAATTCTGTCTGAGCTCCTTCGGCAGTTCCTTCGACCTCATGATTCTTATTTGCTATGACATACACTGTGAGCTGTAAGGTCTTATATTGACAGGTGTGTGCCTTTCCTAATCAGTTTAATTACACACGGATCAGAATAAATGTACAGCATGTTAGTTAAATATGAGTGTCACAGCAAAGGGTCTGAATACTTATGACTATGTGATATTTCAGTTTTTCTTTTTTACTAAATTTGCAAAAATTTCTACATTTCTGGAGTTTTTTGTCAAGCTTGTCTGCTTAGTGTACATTAATAAGAAATAAAAGGAACTTTTTTTGATTTTTGGAAAAGGGCTGCAATGACACAAAGAGCGAAAAATTTAAAGGGGTCTGAGTACTTTCCGTACCCACTGTATGCTCACAGTGGTTCCCTGGTAAACCATCATAAATTTGAGGAGCTTCAGAAACAAAGTGAATTGCAGCCAACTAATCTTGTTCAACTTACAGACCCTGTGGGCATGCCAAGTATGCTCTGTAAACTCCAAGCTCAACAACTTCTCTGCTGTCACTCACTGCCTTTTGAGGATAAACACAGCCCTAGCAGCGGATTTGTTATATAAGCTCCAAAGATCTCTACAGCATATTTACTGTTAATGTTTGAGACCCTTCTGTCCATCACCATGGAATTTCACAAATGCCTTCAAATAGAACAGGTTGATGAGGCTCATGCAGAACAACACAAAGAGGCTGTCTCTGATAGCTTGAAGCATCACAGCACTTATATGCAAGAACTGTGTCTGTGTGAGGAGTATGACATCTTAGAACCAAGTGCAGCTCAAAGGAGAAAGCAGAAACAGATGGATGACTTTGTCGTGCAATCATCTTGTGGTGTGAGAACTGATGCAAGCAGTGTAGATGATCTAAAGAGAAAAAGCCTTTTCCAATGCTGGGACAGGAAAATGAATGAGCTTGAGCTGCGTTTCTCTCTCTCATATCTCTTTATGGCAATCCAGACTTGCATCCCAGCCTCTGATAACTTCCTCTCTGAACAGTGCCTTGCAGCCATAGCAGATCACTACAAGATTCAACTGAAAGTTGCACTGACAGTGACGGGCCACTCAGTGCATTGAGGCATCTGCAAACCTGGCTGAGATGCACAATGGGCCAAAAAAGACTACATAACCTGGCTGTTGTCTCAACTGAAAAAATACTGGAATGTGTGTAGGAGGGTCAGGTTTTAGCAACTTTGGAGTAAAACAGAACTATAGTTTGGTCCATCTACACAGGACGCAGCGTGTGGGAGAATTAACAGAATAAGTAAGACAGCTCCGCGAGTAAACAGGCGCTCTATTGAGAGTAACTACGGCAACAGCTTCTGTGCGCTACACAGCTGTAGCCTATTTAACTTAAGTTATAATACAGGCTACATAACTTTACCTGATAGACCTTTGTCTAGTTTTGCGGGGATGCTCTGCCATGTGAATTCCCACCATTTGAATTCCAGTCTCTCTTCAAATGATAAGTGCTGCTTGTTGCAGCGCAGATCATTTGTAGGGGCGACTGTGGCTCAGGAGGTAGAGCGGGTTGCCTGTCGGAAGCTCGGCGGTTCAGTCCACAGCTCCTCCGGGCTACATGTCAAAGTGTCCTTGGGCAAGATACTGAACCCCGAATGTTGCTGCTGTTCCACCAGTTTATGAATGTGTCTGAATGTTAGTTTCTGAATGAATGAATGTGTGTGAATGGTGACTGTGATGTAGTGTAAAAGAGCTTTGAGTGGACGAAAGGACTAGAAAGGCACTATACAAATACAGAGCATTTACATTTACAAAAAAGTTCAAGAAAATTCAACTTCGACAGCAGGCGGGCGTGTCTGTGAGGCGAGCATGACCACGCCAGTTTAATGGGAACGCACCCACTTGTACACCTTGATCACTTCACTCTAACAGGGAAACTAACTACTGATTGAACACAGACTGTTTCTGCTGCTCCCTGATAAAAGAAAAATGTTTCTGCTGATACCTGCTGAAAAACAAGAAAACTGGACTCTGATGGTAACTTGTTTTAACAAGCTAGATAAAAGGCAATTAAATTTGGTTTAATATTTGATTTGATTACATTAATGTTTAATTTGAGAATTACAAGAACTATTTTATTGCTTCTGTGTAAAGGGAATACTGCTGAGAAAAAGAACCTCATTTCTTTTAAAAAAGTTTTTGCAAACCACGTTATTACACTTTTGTGTATATAGCAGTACATTTAAATTAAAAACACGCAATACACTACTTTACAATTCATTATTCAATTTCGC
>JAPMOB010247910.1:0-71150 GCA_029875015.1 Lepomis gibbosus
ATGGATTTATATTCCTTAGCTTCTGACTTTTCAAAGGAGACCAGAATTATGCATCTAGGCCAAATGGTTGAGGAGTTATTGCTGATTCATTTTAGGTATGTAATTTTAGGCGTTTTTTATGGAAAAAGGTGGCAGCTTTCAACAGGTTAAGATATACATGAAAGTGTTTTCATGCTTTCGTGTTTGTCTTGTATGAAGAACCCCGAGCCTGTAGGGGGGGGTGGTGATGTCCGTGCTGTATTGAAACGACAATGAATGCTTTCGCTAAAGTGCGTCGGTAGTCCAACGTTGGCGCCAGATGAGCAGTGGCGCCAGCTACACACACAGACCGAGAGAGGAAGACACACAGCGGTTTGACGAGCCTCTCAACAGCCTGCAAAGCCCTTCTCAGTCCAGAGTTTGAAGCATTTAAACGATTCTCTTTTTTCTTCTCCAATCAAAAGTAAAAAGACAGAAAGGTGGGTCTGTGCATGCACGAATTTATACACTTTAAACCGGCGTGATCCTTAACGTTATACTGCTGTTGATTGTTCATCGTTTAAATACAACTTAACGTTACTCTATCGTGAATAGTTGCAGCGTTAGCGTAGGGGAACGTCTCTGTTGAACGGAATATGATATTCTTTATTATGGTAGTGAGCATATAGGTTTTTGTCTATGGGTCTGCTTTGCTTCTCCAATTCTGATAGTAACGAACTTTGTAATGGAAAAATACAGGCCTTGACTCGCACTAACATTTTGTTCTGTTGGAAAAGCGGACACAGCGACATAAGTTAGGTACTGACATAAGGAAATATCTCCGCTCTGAATCTCATCCAAGTTATTTTTGAGACATTAACGTTAAAAAATACTAACGTTATACATCGTTGTAGAATCGGCCTATCCGCCTTTCATGAATCAACGTCCAGTGTGTCTTCGCATGCGAAATCAGACTTAACATGGTCGGATGGGCGGTTTGGCAAAGCTTCCGCTCCAATGTTTTACAATCTACAGGCTAGTACTAAACTGGGGAGCAGGCTGTAGCCGGGCTAGCAAACTGGATTAGCTGGCTTGCTAGCCTGGCATCATGGCTATGTAGCCAGCACGCTAATACTGTCTCGGCTGGGTAGCTGCTAACATCAGCAAGGCCGCCATTGAAGTCGTGTGTGTGTGGTTTGTCGGGGTGCTGCCGCAGTATTCGAGGGCTGTAGGTTGGCAGCCAAAATCTCTCGCACCCTCTTAAGCAGTAAAATTGCATGATAGTGTTCTGTTTGGTTTGGTCAATGTATTTAAAACTGCGTTTGCTGTGGGAGTTATGTCTTACATGGATTTGTATGTAAGTAAAATGCGTCCTTTCCCGGGCTTTTCGCACAGCATTTATCGCCCGCACGGTTAGCCATCTTTGTTTCAGCTAGCCAACTCCTGGTTGGAATTACGGTGTGGCTCTTAGCTTGCTAACCTACTTACCATTAGCTTAAAACGTCGTATTCGGTGATAGTACGTGTTAAACTAGGGTTCAGTGTTAGACCATATTATCTTACAAACATCTGGCTAAGACTGCGTGTTTTTTGGCTTGTACGGAGATCGTTTCTGGGTTGGCTCTGGCTAATTCAATATGTTTTGAAGGGCGGAAGCTAACTTGGCTAACGTTCGCTAGCGGCAGCCATCTTAGGCGAGCAAGTAATCTTGGCTAGCTGGAAGTGCTGGTGTGGCACAACAAGATGGCCTGTTAATACTCGCACAAGGAGAATTTCCGCGTCCGTAGTTGTGTCAGAAATAGCACCAATTTACTCAACTAATTTACCAATTTTAATGTAAGTATTTCGCTATTCTCTTAGCGCTTACACAATAACTCGCAAGTTGCTTTTGCTATGAAGCTAGTTAGCTGGCTAAATCGTGAACACATTAGCAGCTAACACAATGCTGTTTTGTCGTTAACCAGTTCTCCCTCGATCGTAGCCAGCTAACTAGCGGCTATGAAAGCTATTTGTAGCTGTTATTGAAGGCTAGCAACCAGCAGCTCGGTGTTTAATAACAAAACATCGCTATTGAAATGCCTTTACTCATCAAAGTTGAATTTGATATTAACGCATAACTTAGCGAACTGCGCACTTAAACTGATTTTGCAGACCGGTCAGGCGTTGGCTGGCAGATTAAGTTAGAATTGAGAGCTTGATCATAATGGAGTGGTCCATTTTGATTTTATCAGTTGTGTTAGCTAACGTTAGTGAAGCTCTTATTGAGCGCTAACTTGGCTAGCAAATAGATAATTTAGCTTGCTAAGTAGTATTAACGTTACAAGCATGCCCTTACGATAAATGAGGTGTGCAATTATGGAAAATGCGTTTATCCCGCACTTAAACGCAATCATTCCGTTTTAAGCATGACATTAATGCAGCAGACTCTTATGTTAGATTGATGAACATAGGCCAGAAGAGATGATTTCATATAATAAGGGCTTTTCTTGTCACACTGATCACTATTATAATATTGTTTTAAGGAGTCGACAATATTGCCAAAATGTTGTATTGTGGTATATGTAATTATAGGTCACGGCAATGGTATATATCACGGTGCAGTTATTATTCTATAGATTCAATTAATTTAAATATAACCATACCATACTTAGTCACACTTGATAATTTTCTTATTTATTTGGAATTTGCATACAAACTAAAACAACCCCTCTCTGTATTTATAATATCACTCTCCTCCACCTTTTGTCACACTCTTCTTCTGCAGTGGTTGGCCTTACTGCCACTGACACTCCGCCACCGTTGCTCTAATAAGATGTGAGAACGTGGTAAGCAGTCCTGCTGCCCAAATCACGCTTCCTTACGAGGCAGCGGGACTCGCCCATGTCCAGACTATATAGCAGAGATAACAGTATGGCCAAAATCTCTTTGCGGTGGACATATTTTTACCGCTGCACGGTAAATACCGTCACATCACCTTACAACCAATTGCTGTATTGTGTCAGCCAAGGTTGTCGGTTCTCTGCAAACAGGGCTCCTCCAGGGGAAATCAGTGAACTTATACTGCAAATGCATTTTGTTCTGTTTCATTTGATTCATATCTGATCAGATGACAGGATGATTATTAATGTTGTCTACATCACAATAACAATTAAACTCGTATGTTTGAAGGGGTGTTAATTTAAATCAGGTTTGTCTCTGCGTCCAGAGTTGGTGAGAACTATGATAAAATAATTAACCTACATTTTTAACTAAGATACAAATTTGTCATAACACCATTGTGGTCTTTAATAAAACCAGAATATACTTTTTGTTATAGAGAGACATAAACTAACTAAAACAAAATAAAACACTTAATGCACTGTAGTTATTTGTTTTCTCTTTATTCCCTCTTTTTTTGCAGGTCTGCTTACTGACAAGAGCATCAGCGCTGCACTGAACAAAACAAACTATACCCCGATTCCTTCTTGTGTCATCGCCCGGCAGGAAAACGGAGGTCGTGGGGCTGGAGTGTGTGCTCATGGCGGAGTCAGAGACTGAATGTGACACACCCGGCCTTGACACGCTTGGGTCGGAGTGTGTCATAGCCCACAGCCATGTCGACCTGCATTATGGAGCAGAAACTGAGATCATGACGGAAGAAAAGCGTGGATTAGAGCTGGAGATCCATGGCTCAGACTTAAAGATCCAGGGACTGGGGACAGAGCTCGGAGCTGTAGCGTGTGTGGATGCAATTGTAGCCGAATCAGACCATGATTACATTAAAGTGGAACATGGTGAGATGCATTGTTTCACCGGGGCAGAAATCAAGACGACAGGAAGTGAGGCTCTGCTGGGAGAGGTGCTGCTTAAGACGGAAAGTGAGCATGTGGTGAAAGTAGAGTCTGACCATGGTGGGGAGTTGACAGTAGAGTCTGAGAATGGTGTAATCATACATGAAGCCCACGGCCTGCAGTGCAACGAATGTGGGGAGATTTTTGGCAGCATAGCTGATCTTCACCAACACTTTGAGATCCATAAAGACCTCAACCCTTACATCTGTGTCCACTGTGGTGAGAGCTTTGCCGTGGAGGCCAGCCTCAAGCAGCACATGAAGATTCACATGAAAGAAAAGCCCTATGTTCCCCCCGGAGTTGAGATAATGGGGAAAGATGTTATTGATGCCTACAGCCTGAAGTCTCATCAGATGATTCATTTGCCAGACAAACCCCACAGATGCTCAGAGTGCGGTAAGAGCTTTGCCGCTGCCATCACACTGAGAGAACACATGAAGATGCATTCAGAGGACAAGCCCTACAAGTGCACCCAGTGTAGGAAGAGCTTTGTCCGCAGGAGGCATCTGAAAAAGCACCAGGAGGTCCATGCGCGTGAGAAGCCATACACCTGCGGCCAGTGTGGCAAGGGCTTCGCTACAACTTCGAATCTGAAACAGCATCAGAAGACCCACGCTGCAGTCGTACTCGGAGACAAGCCCCACAGGTGCGCACAATGTGGAAAGTGTTTTGCGGCTGCTGCCACTCTGAGAGAGCACCAGAGGATCCATTCGGGTGAGAAGCCGTACAAATGCAATATGTGTAGGAAGAGTTTTGTCCGCAAACGCCATCTGAAGAAGCACCAGCAAGTCCATGCCGGAGGGAAGCCCTACACTTGCAGACATTGCAACAAGGGCTTCAATCACTCCTCTTCTCTCTCTCGCCACCACAAAACCCACCTGCAGAATCCAGTGTTTTCTCCACCTCAGCCTGGGAAAACCATGTCCTATGGCACCCCCCCAAAGCAGAGGGTGCACCAGCAGGGAGACAAGCCCTACATGTGTCACCATTGTGATAAGGGTTTCAATCATTCCTCCTCCCTGTCCCGGCACCAAAGAGTCCACTCCGAGGGAAAGAGTTATACCTGCGCCCACTGTGGCAAAAGATTCAATCACTCCTCCTCCCTTGCTAGACATCAGAGAGTTCACTTGGAGAACAAACAGCAACAGCAGCAGCCGCAACCACCACAGCCGCAACCACAGCAGTACAGCACCATTCCCACAGGGAAGGGATTCCCTAACAACGCCTTTCCAAAACAGCGTATCCTGTCGGTTGAAAAACCTTACAGGTGCTCCCAGTGTGGAAAAGGCTTTAACCATTCATCTTCTCTCTCCAGACACCATAGGATCCATGTAGATCAGTGAGCACCCTCTCCCAACTGCACATGCTGTCCCATGCAAGCGCAAACATCCCTGCTCCCCCCACCCACTGTTTCTATTCTACCAATGGTCCCATCATTGATATTGCCACGCCACAAAAAACATCAGCCCACCTTCTATAGACAAGTGGTCAGGTCAGCACATTGCTACGTAGAAGTGGAGCAGTTGAGAATACATGGACAATAACACTCAAGTCTCAAAAGAAAATGGCTTGTCCTGAAGGACTGTGTAACCTATAATTCAGAGCTGAACCCAGGATGAGGAGAGTATGATGATAGATTGTGAAGGAGCCTCTGTTCTTGTTTGTGATTGTGCTACTTTTGCTCCAGGACCTCTTTTGAACACTTTTAAAAGGAAAAAAACGTGATTTGAAGATCTACATGATGTAAATTGTTACCTGGGGAAAATATGCTTCACCCTCTGGTCTTTTTGATAGAAGAATTCAGTTTATGTACCTTCAGGTGGGCACATGTGCTTTTCAGCTGCAACTTTATTCAGTGCTATCAACACAATTGGTGAACAAGAACTGTCTCGATTTAAATAGTTTTCTTTTTCACCAATATAACCCATGTGAAGCAAACATCAAAAATTCAATGTAAATACTTATTGATTTTCTTTTATATATATGTATAGGTGACTAGTGTGCTGTTCCAAAAGATTACATTTTTGATAGTAATATCCACTTTGTCTCCACCTTTTTTTTTTCTTTTTATGACTTTAATTTGTTTTAAGTGTTGGAGATAAACATGTTGCAGGTGTTCTCATGCAGCTTATTCTGGAATTTGGGCTCCATCAGACATGAGCCATCTTGTATATTTATAAGGTTGTTTTCTTGTATGTCTACGATGGGTTAGCACTGCTGCATAGACTGTACAGAGAGCAATACTGGCTGACACCCTGATTCTATTATGACATGCAATTTAGCCATTAGGAAATGCATAATAGAAAATAAAAAACCTACTGGGTAGCATATACAACATGACCTGTGTCCTAATTATTTACTGTGCAGTTTCCTCTGTACCTCTGCACCAAATGTACATGAAATTCAAAATCACACTTTGTTGCTTTGGAGACTAATTCAATACCTGCGTATAGAATATAGGTAACTCTTCATGTTCTGCAAACTATCACAATTGATCAAAAAAAGGTTGTGTATACTAAAAAAGACTACATGAGAAAATCTCACTTTTACAAGACTTAAAAGATTTTTCTGAATTCCAATGGATTGCGCTCTATTTACTGTTCTGTGTAAAAATATCTTTTACAAATTGATGTATTTTTTTAGATATGGCTTGGGTTATATGAAAGGGAATGAGAGATATACAGTTTTTATGGGAGTGAACATGGTGAGCAATATTTTCTTTTCTTTTTATTTGGATAACAATTGTGCTTCAAACTGTAGCATAGGTTTCTTCCTTGTGTTAGATAGGTGCCTTATTGCATGCTATGTAGAAATGTATGCCGAGCTGTTGTTTGAGAAAAAGTTAGGGTTTTCAGGAGTCTTTTGTTCTTATTCATACTAACTTACCCTACATTTTAATTTGATGTCACTGATACCTATTGCTTTTTTTTGCTTTCATGTATATTACCATGTGTTTACACTGTTACAACCATATTGTCTTTTTTCCCCCCCTTCATTTTTGTCAATGGCCTCATTGTAGAAAGAAAAATTGTAAATGATCCATATAGGCTTCTCTTAAGGGCAAATCCTGTAACACCTTCCCGGTTTCTGAGTGGCACATATATGGATAAATAAAGGTTGTTGACTCTCCTGTGGTGTTTGATCAGTGGAGTACAGTTATGAAATGGGAGAAGCATTTAACCTCGCAGCTAACTAAAATGTATGTCCATCACTCATTAGGAGAACCTCTTATTTTGTAAGATCCTACAAAATAACTAGCACGAGTGGTGCATAATGGTGAGATGTGAAGCAACATAATTGTACTCTCATCCTTGTGTTTTCAAAATGTGTCCACATGGTGTCACTCTTCACCATCTCAAAAGTTTTGAGCCCAAAAGCAATTCAATGAGGAGACTCCAGATGTGTGGTAGGCGGTCAGTGTATTACACCACGTTTTATAGGACTCTTACTCTTCCCAATGGTGGAACATTAGTCTTAAACTGGAATCTCCCAAAAACTGAACCTGTCAAAGCAGCTGAGTTAAAGGTGTAATTCGATATACATGAGGAAAGCTCTTGGGAATTAACTGTGTAAAAACAACAATAAACTACCTACCTTCCCGCTCTTACATACACTACATCGGTTTACATTCCTTCGCAGTTGGGGGGGTCAGACTTAAGTTGCCTGTTGAGGTAGACACTCATGGTTAGGTTCCACTGTCACTGAAAACTTCAGGAAATAATAAGGGCTTATCAGCCCTCTGGGTGCAGAATGATGTCTGGCTTACATCACTGACATTTACACTAGAGATAGCACGTTAAAATGTTTTTTTAAGCTGAAGCAAATGCCCATAGATCTCCCACCAACAGATGCTGAGTAAACATTGCAGAAAAAAATATAAAAGTATTTTGCAGTTTTATTAAGCTACATCCTCAATTAAAAACTTAAACACTAATAAAACAGTTGGATAAAAACAAAAAAAGTAGTACTGGGCCAATGACAAGACTGCTTACTGAAGTTGATATAGGGCAAATCTAATAAGTCCTAAATTTTTTGCTTGGGTATCAGTACTGTCATTGCAGGTACTCACTCATTTTATGTTGATGGTAAAGCAATATCATGACAAGAAAGACACCATGGTTGACATACACAATTTTATTTGTGGTAATTGCTACACGACAAGACAAAAAAGTAAACACTAGGAGATGTTATTGTTATGAAAACTTTAACCAATGAGGCATGTAGAGAAAGAAAACTGTACATTTACATGACAAAAAAATGCCTGATACTCCATGCATTATCAGCACATACACAATGGGGTCTATAAACGGATCAACCATAGCACCTTTAAAATTATTTACAGAAAAAATAATATATGTACTGTACATCTATAGACAGACTTCTGTTACAATATGAAGGCCTATCAATATGTGGATGTAAGCAACAAAGTGCGAACCCTCCTTATTGGATTTCTGACCTAGCAAATGCATAGAACTTGAAGTTTCAAGCACATGGTTTTGGCCTGCGTTAAGAGATCTTTCGGCTCCAACACAAAGCTTCGGTGGGGGACTGCTATACGTTCATGACAGGAGTTAGCTGCAGCAGTGAGCTCTGTGGTCGAATGGCGTTGCTCTTAGAATGCAGTTTCTCCAAGTTTTGTAAAAAGCCTCTTCTCTTGAGACCCTCCAGAATGACAGTGTTGCTGGAGGCCAGACTGACACGGGTCCTGTAGGGGAGGAAAAAAAGGGCAGCATGAGGCTGATATCTTCTATAAATATGCAATTTGGACAAGGTGACGTGTTCATGGACTCCATCTGTCCACCCACACAGCGAGTTCAATGTCAGAAAAGAAGTCTTTTCTTCCTTTTTGATTATAACATGAGAATTTAAGTGCTGCACAGCAATTACACATAATTATCAAAATGACTCCCTTCTGTCCAAATACTGGATGCTATTATTGGTCACAAGGTGTTTGTTCAGCTTACTTTATAGGAAAAAACACAAATTTGGAGTAAGGCCAACTAGAGACATGTAACCCACAGGTTAAGTAACCTTAGTACGGTGTTTATTTTTCCTATCTAGAGTCTGGTGTCTCCACATTCTGGAGACTGGATCTTAAGGTGTGAAAACCTGTAAAACACTGGCTTGAAGAGAATGTGCATCTGGGCTAAGAGATTAGTAGCATTTCTTTATTGGTTGTGAACCTTTTTTTCTCTTCATAAAACCTTTTTATCTCAGTAAATTCAAAGGCTTTGACAAGACATCCCTGGTCTCCAAGGTAGCTATAACAACCACAGTATCACAGTGTTTTTTACAGCTAATATGAACAACTATAAAGAGAGGCACTCACCGAGGAGAATCTATACCACTGTCTCCTGTGATGCTCTGGTTCTCTCCCATTTCCACCGCTTCCCCAATCTCTGCCCCCTTGGCTCCACTGGGCATGCTCAGAACAGCTCTTTGGGTCCGAGGAAAACTAGTCTCATCGAACTCATCCTCCTGCACTTCCTCCACCTCCGCCGCCCAGTGAGCAGATTCACCGTCACCCTCGTCCACTGATTTACGCACAGTCTCTGTGTCTGATTCTATCTCACTAGTCTGGCAGTAATCAAAGATGCTACTGTCTGCAACCTCAGATGATTCCGGACAATCCAAATCAAGGTTGGCCGCATGACGTCTTTCCCCCTCATTCAATGCTTCTTTCCTGGAGCTGAAATCACTTTGGGCCCCTGGTGATTTTGTCCTCTGATGTTGATGATGATGATGATGATGGAGTCTCCAGCTGGTCTCCCCAGGTTTGGCGGGGCTGAGGGAAGCTTCCCTCTGGGTTGCTGGAATGAGATCTTTGAAAGTGTTCTCCCTTGAATCTTGTATTGAGGCAACTTGCGTTTGGTGAAAGCTGGAATTATAATAGTGATTGTGGGGTCGCAAATCAGATTCACTATTACGGTAAACCAACTGGTGGCCATGGTCCGCTACACCTGTACAGTACACATTCGCGGCATCAATAATCTCCTCCTCATTCAGACACAAGGAACTGCAGGCATCATCATCCTCCTGCTCACCCGATCTCTGATAGAGCCTATAGTCTTCTTCTATAAAGCCATCAGTGTCTGTTATGGACAGAGTGCTGTCAGCAATCAGTTCTGGCCTTTCTCCCTGGCTCATGGCCCTTTTTTCTCTATCACTGATACTGACAGGTCTTATCTCCTGTTGTTCCTGGGTGGCTGTAGTTTCACAGGCCTGCTGGTGTGAAAAGAGCTCGTCGGGCCTCTGAATATCATCCCTTTGTGGGACGGAGAGTCTGAGGGAGTGTTTCCGCTGTAAAGATGGCTTGGGCCAGGGCATAGGTGGATCATATGAGTGGTTTATGACAGGTTCATAAAGATGGGTAGAGAGAGTGGCATTGGTATTGGAGCACTGTTGGATGTTAGAGAGGCCGTCATCTATAGTTTGGCTGTGGTCTGGTACAGCGTTGCCTTCTCTCTCCCAGCTCTCCTTGCGGCTTCCCTCTGTCTGATGTCGGACCTTGTCGTCTATCCTTAGCGTACTGCTCTGTGGGTAGGCTGAGCTGTAGTCCAGAGGCAGCTCTCTGTTGAGCCTAATTTCTGCTTGGATATGATTATCAGCAGTAAAGTCCCTCTCATGGACACAGTCGTACCTGTCCTCAGATGTAGGGGATTTCCCTGCATGCTCCCCATCTACTGCAATCACTTTGGCCCGATGCGGATCCCACGATTTGGAGCGGTGACTCGTTCGCTCCTTTCTCCCTGGCCCGGAGGCCTTGCCCTCTTTCACCTCTCGTCTTCTTTGCTCTCTGTTGATGGTGGTGGGGATAATGGTCTCAGCTTCTTTGATTGGATGAGTTTGGAAAGGGTTTTCGATGCGTTTCTTATAAAGGGATTTTCCCTCAACAGCTCCACCTTCTTCCACTTGATCTGGTTCATCAACAGGGATTTCCACTCTGAGCCGAGCATGAATCAAATCCTCCCCCTCCAGATAATCATCCGCACATATGGGAGCCTTACTCTTAACCCTCTCCTTCTCCCTTTCCCTCTGCTTCTCTCTGGAGGAATGGGCCCTCCTTTTGCTGCGAGAGGCCTTGGGAACAGATCTTTTCCCTGCTGCTGCCTTAGAGGAGTGATGATGCCTGGGTTTTGAGAATGTTAGGATCTCAGTAGACATTCCCTTGTCCACTCCCTTATTGTCTTTATCCAGACCCCTGTCCAACACTCTCTCTATCCCCTTGTCCTTCCTCTCCTCCAGCTTTTTCATTAAGACCGTGTGCCGTGTCAAATTGTCCACCGTCAGTTCAGGGTTGATGCGTTTGATGATGGCATGCTCCAGGTCACGGGGTAAGTTGTTCAGGTCGTCCTCATCTCTTACTGGCCACTCCTCTGGAGGGAATTGGCCTGAAAATGATGCATACTCCTTCTTTGGCTTCTCCTTTTTACCTCCATTCCTCCGGAACAAACTGAGACCAAACTTCCTTCCTGGTTTGTTGTCTTTTTCTTTGCGGCCAGTGGCATTAGTAGTGGCTGTAGTTTTGCTGATCTCACTTGCTTGACAATCTGCCGCTGTGGAGGTGGACTGATGCTGAACAGTGGGTTTGTGATCTAACGGTCGGGGCCACTTTAAGCTCTTGCCTGTGCATTCACTTACAGAAACGGAGACAGAATGCTGGTCTGGGACAGTTGAGGGAGGAACGGTAGCCATTACAGTAGTGGAGGCGATATTAGTGGATGTTTGGAGAGGGCTGAAGCAGCTGCAAGACTTGCAGTGCGCCACTGGCAGCGTTTGAGAGCTCTCAACACAGGCATCATTGCTCAATAGGTAAGTAATGGGAGGAGGTGAGGGAGGGTCATCTGCTGAACCAGATGTCCACCAGCTCTTCTCTCGGACCATGTTGTTGGTGATGAAATAGGTCTGAGGCGTGACAATGAAGTAGCCCTCACCTGTATGGTAAATTTTACGCTCCTTGATTAGAGTGCCTAGAGCATTGTAGAGGATGTCCTGAGTGGGGATGGTTATCCCTGAGACATAGAAAGAGCAAAGGGTGTTAAGGACAACACAGCCACCTTAGCTTAGCAAGTCAGGAAACGGGCTAGCTTAGCTCTGTGTTATGGTAACAAAATTCAAAGAGCACTTCTAAGATCACTAATTAACACAATAGATCTTGCTTGCTTGTTTAAAACAAGCCAAAACCAATGTTTAAAAGCAAGAAGTCCCAGTTTTACCAGTTTTTTGCTGGACTAATTCTTGGAAGTTAGGGCCAAGAAATTGTCGTACACACAACCCCTCCTAAAACAGTCATTTTACACTTTGGTTTTTGCAGGGATTAAACAAATGAGATACAACGCATTAGTTGCAACACTTAATGAGTTTTATAGGTGCTGGTAGGCAGATTTTGTTACTGTTGGACAGAGCCAGGGTAGCTTTTCCATTCTTTTTCCATAAAATTGACAATTCGATATGAAAAGATAAAATAATAATAAAGGATATGTACAGTTAGTATAGGGTTGTGCAAAATATTTTACATCGACAAAAAAATGCACAACAGTATAATTTACAAATATAATGTAGTGTAAAATGTGAAACTATTTTATGGATTACCTGGGTGGGCTTTGCTCATGTAATTGATAAGTGCTTCCTGGTTGACAAGGATTTCAGAGGAGTTCATATCTGAGATGACTGAGCACAACACCTCTGCCAAGGGAATGAACTGGGACTGTGGGACAGGGGACATCTGCACTGAGGACAGGTCACCTGAAACACACAAACACCAGCAGAGTGAAACAGGTGGGCCTGCTGCAGTACCCTCAAACACACCTGGGATAGAGAGGCCCCTCTCTGAGTTTTGCTGCCAGTGAAAACAACCCAAAATACTGAAGTTGACATTCCTCTCTTAACCAACTTCTAAATCATGAGCGTGGTGGTCTATTTATGTGAGTTATATGAACCATGCCGGACTGCTTTTGAAATTCCATCAGTGCTGGGACAGACCGCGAAATTCCATTACTCCCACAGAAATGACCACAGGTCTGCCTGCTGGGCAGATCGAATATCCTGCCCCCCATATCATACAGCCCCACATGTCTAGGAAGTGCCCTTAGACAAACACGTTACCGAAAGTGAGAAAGACTCAGAAATAAGAAACCGTCTTGCAAAAATTTGACTGAAAAAATTATGAAACTCATTCTGACATACAAAGAAACTGTGGAAGCCTATGAGACAGGAGCCACACAGCTACCAAATCATAAATCTTCTTTTAAAGCTTACCAGATATTGTAGAAAAGTTTCATTTCAGAATCAAAAACAATCCATTTGAGTTTCACACATGGAGAAATGTAATTGGAGCATCATGCAGTGGAAGAATGAAGAATGCATGAAGTTCCTTCACGCAAACTGTTTTTTTTGTGCCTATAGTGAAGAGAGCAGGAGGGGTGAGGATAGCAGCACCATAAAGACTCATCCATGCCACGTTAATAGGATAGGAAATCAAAACTTAATGTGGACTTAATGTGGTATACAGTTGAGTTCAAATGTTGCTGTGCATAACTACAGTGGTATCCCTAACAATGCATTACAAACCCCTGAGCGATAATTTAAAAGGGAAACTGAGAAGCTCCCGCAGCCTTTAAGAAAGAATTTATTATACCCAAGGTCATTATGATTTAAAATACTGACATACTAAAATCTTATTTTTTGAGTAATTCTCCACAAAATATACTCATACACAGACGACAAAGAGGGATGTTAACTGATGAGAAGTAGGCTCAATGAAAGCACCAAAACAAACCACATCCTCCTGCTGATGAATGATTAGCACCAGAGCTGGGTTAACACAAGCTCCCTTCATTTGAACAGCACACACAAGGGCATGACCATAACCTTACCGACAGGACTGGAAAACTGGTTTTAGTTAATAAGCTACACCTCATTAATGTAAGCAGCATAATGGGTAAAAGAAGGGATAAGAGATAATGTGGTAACCTAACACAAAAAGTGCTCAGTGATCACACTCTACCTGCTGTATTTTATTTACCCAATACAACTTAAGTGCAAGCTTGAGTGTAAAAAATGCTATACTCATACATTTGAATCCTTCATAATAGGCAGTTGGAGCTTCAGCATGTTTTTTTTTATTGACAGAGACATTTTGCCCATGTGATTTTCCAGTTGTGCTGACAACAACACTTTGTGTGTGAATGTGGAATTAAGCTTGAACATGTGGTGAGTGTGTCTGTGACTGATTCTCCCATCAACCCCAGGGCATTCAATGAAAACTCAGCCAAGCTCACACTTGACGTAAACTAAACATTTACAACCCTCACACTTGAACCACTTATGTCCAAGGCAGGGAAAATAAACAACTAATCAAATATCTGGCATGGTAAAGCATGACAGAACACACACACATACTGATAGATCCAGGCACGCCCATGAATAACTTTCATCTGACAAGGGATGTGTAATTGGACAAAGTCACTTTTTTGGTGCTGCACATATGGATTATTACTACCAAGTACCACAGACAGTGTTGCCACATTTGACTAGTCCAATCAGAGCCCAGAACCTGCATAATAATAGACGGAATGATAATTTGATTAAGGAAAAAGGGTACGGAAATAAGGGTTTTGACGGTCATCAGTTATCAGTCGTTGCATATCAAGCCAACCCTATTTAGCTTATATACTGGAATATAGCCTGTAGTCTGTAGGTGGAAATGGAAGTAGCCCAAATGATCTTTACATACCCAATTAAATTGAAAAACATAGCAGAAAAAACTGACAGAGCAGCTTTTTCCTTGCTGAAATGTAATAATCACACTGCTTCAGATTCTGTGTTTTACTTAAATAGAGAATGTTTTATCCTCAGTGAGGAATAAGTCAAGCAAAGTCAGTAAAAAAACAATTATCAGCACTGTGAGCTCACTAAAGGCTCATAAGTCTCATAGACAGAGATCTTTCATTGCAAATCTGATCCAATGAAACACAGAGGGATTGTTAAAAAAACCCATCTGCCTCTCCTTGGCCCCGACAGAAGACGTTAATCTGACTAAACCCCAGAGCGGATATCTCAAAAGCAGTCTCCCTGGGCAGTGAATTAGTGCTGCTGACTTAGCTTCTCATTGTTGTTAACTTCCTATAGGAATGTCTGGCAGGCTGTCCACATAGCAAGCACTGTCAACAGTCAAAAGGCCAGCAAGGATTTGATATGGTCAGAGCAGGGCAGATAATTAATGTCTTAATCACAGGGAATCAATAAACTAATGGGAAATTACTGCCTCTTAAAAATGACTTGGTACGGCATAGTTTTGGTAGATCCAGTGTTATCCTCGCTGACCAAAGCAGGATATCCTGCCGGACACCTCCTAGCATGATTTATACTCTTAAGGGAGTTAAAAACAGAAATAGGTTCAAGCAAGAGCATGTTTTCCACATGTCATTCAATTAATTACAGCATGAAAGCACCACCAACTATAAAAATCCAACAGAAAAATGAGACTGACAGTAAAAAACAACAAAAATACACCTAGAACTGTTTATCTGTTGTTATAGAAGGGTGGGCCTGGCAAAGGATTATGGTTTATTGAGTCTAACATTAGCAGGTGTGACCGTCGGGGAAGTCTACCGTTGTAACCGTCTTCTCTCCAGGGGGAACAGACCTCTGTTTTCCTGTAATCTTAGAACGGGCCGCCGACATTACACTCATTGTCATACACAGCATGAATACCCTGCTGGGTGCCATGGCAACTGAACTCTGTGCCACAAGGAGGAGGGAGGGAAACAACAGCTCGAGAGTTAAAAAGAAGATCAGACTTATCACTTTATCTGGACTTATCTTAAATTTGGAGGAGCAGCAGTTCAGCATAATCCATTAAAAGGGGACACTACACCAATTTTTCTAATCATTTCCAATACCAAGAATCTGACACTCTTACCCACTTTCTGCCATGAATGGATCAGCAGTGAGAAAGGGGCCATAGTTTGAATTTCTCTCTTTTTTTAGGTCATTTTTCATGGGAACACCTGAGTCTTCTAGGAGAGACTGTCTGAAAACATGCCTCCAGTATTTTGGAGCTTGAGACATACTAAGCCCTGAAAGTCAGGATACATCAGCCTCTGCTGCACAGATTGTCCCCAATGTTACGTAAGTTTAATACTAAACAGCAGGAGTAAAACAATGACTTGTGACCCACCGTCCAAATCACAAATATGCAAACCATTTAGGCAAAGAGTAATTTCCCTTTCCAAGTTGTTTCATTTGATATAGTAAAGGAATAGAAGTAGGAATATTTTTTTATCCTATATGTCATCCCATGACCTCCAAAATTGTATCCAGAGTATTTCAGTGAAACCGCTAGCGTAATGCATACTTTATATGCCAATTTGTATTAAAAGAGATCATTACAACTATTTCTTCCCATGTCATAAACCTTCTATGTCACAACATGCTCATGATTGACAGAGACCTTCTCTTCTCTATCACCACTGAGATCTTTTTGGCTGCTGCCAATGATCAATACCACATGTATTCACATGGCTGTGTCGTTAGCTGGCCTCACAGCCACATGAGTCCCATTTTGTACGTGATTGCATTACCTCCAGTCTTAAAATAATACTACACCACACCATACAGTACATACTGTAGACCTTCCATGACGGATTTAAAATAATGTTTTAATCTAAGAGTCACGCTAACTCTAACTTATCTTTACTGAACACAAAGGAGAAAACATTTTCCCAGTTATAAGTACTGCAACATGATGGTCAAAGTGATACAGATTAAAGGGACATTTGAAATCCTGCAACAACACATAACCCAGAGATTTTTTTTGACCTCTCATTCAGGTTAGATGGATGGACATAATGTCACCCTGACAATTGGCATTTATAAGCTGGAAGTAGCTGTTGACATCGCCTTGGTAACACACAGATCAAACATGTTGTATATTTGCACCTTGATGTGAAACCTTGGTTATAATGCTGTGTGCTTCTAGCCAACTACCTCTGTTGCTCTAGCGATGGCAATGTTGATCAGACCACGATTTTTGTTCCAGACTGAAATATCTAAACAACTGTTCGATAGATTGCTATGACATTTTGTATAGACATCCATCTCCCCCTTATGATGAATTGTAATACCTATGGGGATCCCTTAACATTTCCCGTAGCTGTATCATCAGGTGAAAATTTCTAATTTGTCTAATACATTCCCCATCAGCCTCAGCTGGACTTTGTGTTTAGTACCAAATAGCATGCTAACACATTAAACTAATGAACATGTTAAACATTATACCTGCCTTGTTGCATTGTCTTCGCAACATCTTAGCGTGCAGATGACAGCATTTAGCTCAAAGCAGAGCTTGTTTATACCCAAGTGCACAAGCCAACCAGGCCATGGGAGTGACCCTGCAGCTCTGAAGGGGGAAAGCATCACATCTAAACAGTTTTTGACAGTACATATTTTGACAGACAGGATTTAAACCATAGTCATTCCTTGATGGGAGGCAAGAAACCAAATCAATAAAGACGGTTGCACTACTTGTGACAGAATCAAGTACTTGACCTTTCATCTTCATGCTATCACAGGTAAAATCAAACTGAAATATCAGGCCTTTTGCCACAACCCCTCACTCCATGGGCTCTCTGGAAACACACACTCACGAACACACACCGTCTTATCTTATCCTGGTATCGTCTAATCTTTTAGGCTCCAGTAGGCAAACAGGCTAATCTTCTCTCTCCCTCATTAAGGACACACTGCATGCATTCAACATCAACTTGAAGCCTGCCCAAACTGTAAAATCCCTCCCTGTCTCCTATCGACTGAGACCTTGTGAAGAACACGCTTCGTTGAATCTACAGGCTGTACGTGAATGATCTGAGTTAAGTCTCTGGTAAGACAATGTCAAACATTCATACAGTCAAATTCAGTGTAATGGGAACAGATGCCAACTGTAATTTATGTTGTGAGTCCCTCCCAGTCCCACGACCACCTCCTTTTGTTTTGGGTTTTTTGGTCTAACAGGCCTCCATGACTCCGCCCTCCCCTTCTCGAGTATGTGTGTGTGTGCATCACACTTTTTAAAAGTGCTTTACGAGTTTGTTTCTTTCACTCCCATAGAACACACAGAAGTGGGCGTTACAGTTAAATGGCCCAATAAACTGAGTGAAAAGATCCCTTCAGAGCGCAATCACAGCGCAAATGTCCCAACAACCAAACCTCGCCCAGTCTAATGACACTGCCCTTTCCTGCCCCTTCACTCTAAAAGCACTTGGTGAAATACTGTTTGGCCATAAACATTACATTAAAATGTTTGCAATACATATCTATTGTTGAATGTAATTACATGACCTTCTTGTATATATACTTGGCAAAATTTGAATAACACGGCTGCCACCATCCCGCTTAAAAACACACCAATAACCAATAAAACTGGAAAGACTGAGGCACTGATCATTTTACAGCTTTACTGATTGATTCACAACAATAAAACCAGCATTCTTGCCCAAACTTGACAGCATTTGGTAAATTTTTAATCAGACCCATTGCGGTTCAGTACCTCAGAGTGCTTGTGTTTAAATATTAAGTAAAGAGTGGAAGTGGGAGGAGAAGGAGTGAAATTTGGACTGTGCCCTCTTTGTAATCAGTGTTTGAGAAAATGCATTTGTTGGCAGGTTAACATTGCTAGCTGACTCAGAAAAACTAGATAAAATCTGGAGAACATTTTGCATTATTTAATCTAATTTGGGCCAGTTGTCAGGATATGAACGCTGACATTTGAATGCTGCATCTGAAAGTACTCATCAGAGGAAGAGATAAGAGAAAAAGTCAAAACGCCATGACTAAAGAGGATTCATGAGCTACTACTCTGAGCAATGAGGAGAAACACAGGCAGGCTTTGTGTTGACTCAAATCACCATAGAAACCTTTACTGTGGCAGCGACCTGCCACACACAATACAAAGCCAAAGAAAAAGAAGAAACAGCAGCAGAAGTATAGTATGGATATCTAAAATCCAGCTTTAGCCTTGAGACTCACTTTGCCAAATCAACCCTTTGACATTTAACATATGTTGGCAAGAAAACATAAACATGCTGTGACTAAGCTTCTCAAACTGACATTCACAGAGCTTAAAACATCTACGCTCACATAGTTGGTCACCACAAATGTTGGCTGCAAATCCCTGCAGCTGTAATTGCTTCCATTAAACAATGTCTTTACCATCTGACTCACAGTCAGAACAATTTTACAAATAAATGACCCGGTATTAAACTAGTGTGCAAAATCCCCTCTTATCATGTTTTTGTGAAATAGGAAACACACCTGGTTGGGTGTTTAACATAAGACCAGTAACAATGTGAAGGTAGACAGGCCTATATTTTACAGCGCAGTCCAAAGAGCTCTGTGTAACATGATACAAATAAACAGTGCCAGGAGACAGGAATAAAAACATGCTACCTTCACTTTGTTTTCCAATCTTTTAACTGCAAACGTCACACCTACCCAGACTTGATGGGCCACACCTCAACATATCTGGCTCTCGTCTGCTTTCATGAACATGAACATTACCCCACAGTATGCCAGACGCCTGGTAAGCCAAAGCCATTTAAACGTAGACCACAGTGCCTTTCTTTTCTTCTTTAACGGCCACATACATGTTTTTCACATTTCTGTTGGAATCACTACATATGCAGAAACTATATCCAAGTCCTCTCCCTCCTCTCAGGCCAAATTTGTCACAATCTCCTGAGTAACTACTTCATCTCAGCTCAATTCCAGCTCAGATCGCATATGTTCAAGACTAATCTAAACATTTCATCTTAATAGATGATGTTCGGTTAAAAAGGGACACTCCAGAGATTAGGGTTGCACTTCCATAAAAATGGGGGACTTGCAGACAGATTTAAAAAATGAAGGCCAAAATTAGTATTAGATACCCTGACTTTTAGTCCATTGTATAAATAATCCTGCATCCAAGCATTGAATGAGTGCTGAAAGAATTTGAAAAGCTCAAAAGCTCAGTATTCATGTTAGTAGGGCACAATCAGCTCCCTTCCCTCCCAGCTGTTCTTGGTGGTTCTGATATTCTGTCTGTTCTGTCTTTTAACACTGAATTCAAGGACTTCAAACTAATTTGACCCTGGTATTAGTGATCTTGTCCTACAGTTTGCATCATACCAGAACAACTCAACAGCAGTCCAAGCAAGGACTGCAAAAACATTTTAAGCTTTACTATGTGAAAGTCAAAACATCTGTCTGTGAAAGGTGCTATATAAATAAAGTTTACTTACTTACCTAAGCTTATCTTCAAAATGCAATATAGTGAATGCATGAATGGCTAAATGTACTTTACTTAGGTGGTTGATAATAAAATAAAATAAAATAAAAAATAAAATAGACAGATGAGTACATCTTTAAAATATTATTTTTTAAATCAACATCAAAGGATGGATGTATTGTTGCTCATGTTCTTCCTCTGCATAAAGGAGGGAAAAGTCCCATCAATAACTATCATATCTCCAAAATATCATGTCTTCTTAAAATCTTACAGTCTATGTGTTTTCACTGTTTATTTCTAATGAGTCTTTGGGATAAAAACATAGTCCCATCCTCTTGCAAGGAATCTTGGAGTGTGGTTTAAAAGTCTGACAATCTAAGTTTCGAGCAGCACACCACAAGGCTTGTGCAATCGTGTTTTTACCATCTTAGACATATATCCAAAAATACGATCAATGTTAATGTTTAAGGACACTAAGACAATTTTAGATGCCTTCATCTCATTACGCCTGGATTACAGCAACAGCATTTTTACTTGCTTGACCTAAAAATCTATTGATCGACTCCAGACTGTAAAGAGGTCAGTTGCCAGGCTTCAACCTTCAACCTGCCCTCTACCTTATCATAGCGTGTCTACACCAGACAAAAACTGAGACAATGTAAGAAAGTGATTTAGACAGTGATTATCTGATGTTCAGACATTTAGGCACAGTTGTTTTTGGCTGGTATATAACTTCCTGGCTGACTGACATAATTGTGAAAAATTGTTCTGTATTCAATCTTTGTCTGTGTGTTTGTAATAAAAGGTGCCAGAACAGAAAGTTACA
Source organism: Lepomis gibbosus (assembly GCA_029875015.1). NCBI lineage: Eukaryota > Metazoa > Chordata > Actinopteri > Centrarchiformes > Centrarchidae > Lepomis > Lepomis gibbosus. The sequence continues at coordinate 20,881 of JAPMOB010247910.1, forward strand.
TTTTAGCTTCTGTCACTATTTATGCTGTTAGTCTACTTTAAACACCTGTACATTAAGCATTTTTATGATGCTTCTGCAACGTTTCAGTGATGATAAAACTAAACAGTGTTTGGCATTTCACTCTTGTACTAACCACGGAATTCAGGGATAAGCAAGAGCCTCTGGTTCCCCAGTTTCGTTTTAAGATCCAGGTATTTTAACCTGACTCCACCCATGTGGCTGTTTGTTATCCCATAACAGAGCTCCCATCCAGTGTTTGCCATGTGATCCATCGTTTTTTTAATGCCTTGCAACCGGTCAGCTCATAGCTTTGCTGTGGTCCTTGAAAGTATCTTTCACTCTTGAAATACGATAACAGCCCTATGCTATCACAGAACCGATGTTAGCATACCACTGAATTTATCAATGCTAAATGAAGTAAAGAAAACATCCTGTCAGGAAACCGAAGAGTAATAGTAAAACCAAATCTAATGCAATATAGCCTCACTTTTGTGTCGAGCCATTTGTCTGACCAGAGAGTGAATGAAGATAAATCCCAGGAGGGAAACCCAAGCGGCCGCTGACAGGGTGTATAAGCTGAGGAATATAGGGAAAACTCCTCAGCTGTTATTGTTGGCACCACTCCACTCCACCGCTATGGGTGAGTCCAATATTTGGGTCGATCAAGAGGCAGAGATGCCTGATTCGCACCAGGGGTGAGCTTCCTGCTCAGTGGGAAAGGATGTGGCTAATGATGTGCTGAGAGGCATGCACGCACACGCATAGTCCCTCACAAATGTGTAGACACCATGGAGGGTCATGTCTGAGTAAAGAGGTCAAGGTTTCCTCATATCTGAACCGTGTACTAAACCATCATTTACAAGCACAGAAAGACATCTTAGATAAATGTAGAGACATACCCTTTGTGCTGACAGGAAAAGATAATATGAGTGGTGATTATATCATTAGACTGCAGTCTAATTAACTTATACCAACAATGCAATTTGAAAATCGGTCTAAATTAACAACAAAGCTGCACAAATCACAGCAGCTACTTTTCTTTCCATAACATTAAGTCAAAACCGTTTATTTAGGATAAATGACATTAGGTGTTCTTTGATCTACCAAACCAACACCAAGTCAGACTCTACACTGTTGGGGTACCAGCAGATATGGTTTATGGTTACCAAAAACATTCCTCCTCTGTTTTTGTGAGGAGAACAGCATTGAACCAACCGCTGTCATAATACAGACTAATCATCATTTTGAGCCTGAAAAACAGCAGCATATATTTTGTGTAACAGCCTAATGTCATACTATTAGTGTCAAGGGAGCTTGAGAGTTATTATATTTAACCAATATTGTTTAAGAGCAGCTCAGATGGTAGCTGTAACTGAGCAGAGCAGAACAGATCTCACACAAATGCACCTTCCGTGAGTGTTTTCCTTCATCAAACTTGTCTTAATAAAATACAGACAAATACATCAACAAATCATAGGATTTGTTAATTTATTAATGTCTTCAATAAAAACAAAGGGCCACTCCTGCAGTTACCAGGGGATAGCAGGGAACACTCGACTAACTAAAGTCTACTAAAAAAATGGATATATGGACTTGATTAAAATATATCCATGTGTTGAGGAGTAAAATAAGCATCTGGTTGGTGTTGTGCTGATCCTTAAATTTACAATAATTGAAACTGTTAAAGAACCACATAAGCAGTTGAAATAGCTAAAAGTAGTCAATAAACAGAAGATGCAATAAAACTAAAGTAATGGATAAACACTTACCTTAAGGTAATGAATGGTTGAAGCAAGATTTAAACTTGTACCACTGGTAACCTAGTAGTATGAATGCAAATTTGACCAAAGCAACCCAAACAACACCAAAATTCAGTAGTATGAAATGTTCATAGTAACAATATCCACTTATTATTAAATAGTGTTAAATCCAGTTTATATTTATATTTATTTTATGACTATAGTTGGAACATGGTGGGTGGCATGGGGGTATGTCAGACAAAATTTTAGGTTGGGAGCCATTGCTGTAAACAACCAACAAAAGCTGAACCGGCCAGTCAGTGAAGAACACCTGGATACTGTATTGATGTTTGTTTGCCTTTTAACAAACCCTCTGAAGCTTACTGACCTCAAAGCGGCTTGTTAGCAAGAAGGTTGTAACCTTTGACCCGTGCTGCTTAGTTAGGACAGGGTGGGCCATTTAAACCAGGAAAGCCCCGACAAGGGGGTGTCATGGTTAATAAGGTAACATCTGGAAGAGTTATGACCATTAGTGAAGCGCTTTGAGACTCTTACAAAATACCCTCATGAAAGTAGACACCCCTTGTGTGAAAATACACTTTCAAGCAAAAAGTAAAAGGCAGAAATGAGGCTCTTTCAGCTGGCGAACTCAGGAAATGATCTCAAGAGTAAATGAAGCATTTCAGGAATGCTTCACCACCTCATGGTATGGCGAGTTAAATGAAACATACCATTTAAAAAGGAAACTTGGCTTAAAAAGTGCAGCACAGCCGTGCCCTTGCTCTCCAAAAACACACTGTGGGAGACCTACAGTGTGTCCTACAATGGCCAAAAAAGTGTTTTCCATGGCGAAAGTAGAAGGCCTGTCTAGCAGTCATTTATGTCCAGGTTCAAAGACGAGGGCAGTTTACCGAGGTTGATTGTAAGGAGGATACAGGACACCTCATTACACCACTAGCTGACTCCGTATAAATGTTTCAGCCCATGGAGCCATGTTCATCCTGCTGCAGATCGAGACAATAGTAGGACTCTAAATAATGCAGAAACAGCTAACTGTCATTATGAAGCTTCTGGTTTCAACAGGAGCCTGGACAGTTCTCCAGTAAGAATTTAGTATTTTTCTGAAAGGTGACTCACACATTTACATAAGAACAATTCAGTTAAAATCTGATTAAGGGAATAGTTCAACATTTTTGTAAAAATGCTTGTTAGATGAGAAGATCGTTACCACTATCATGTCTCTGTATTAACTAGGGAGCTAAAACCAAAAGGTGATTAATTTAGCTTAGCATAAAGATCGAAAGAGTAGGTAACTGCTGGCCTGCCTGGCTCTTGCCCAAAATATACACCTACCAGAACATCTAAATTTGCCTAATTTACACGTTTTATCTAGTTTAATCTGAATGGAGCTAGGCTATCTACCAATCTTTATGCTAAGCTAATTGTCCTTTTGTTTTAGCTCCATTGTTAAAGCAGAGACATGAGAGAAAGTGAGTATGCTCATTTCCCAAAATGTAGAACAATGCCATTAAAGCCAAATGCTGATTACTGCAACTCTCATGTAAAACATCTTAACTAGATTAGTTTAGTAAAACTAAACTGGAGTAAATATGAGCTATTTAATAGAATTGGATTACTCGTCAGTTATTTGGATTCATCTGGCATGTAGACACCTTAGCTTGTTTTCTGTGGGTGGTCTTATTGTGTACATACAGTACATGTACATGTTGCTTTTGTTATCTGATGTGTATTTATGTGTCTCTGCTATACCACAAATTGCGTCTCGGAGGAAGTCTAAAAGAGTGATACCGGATAAACGGTACGGTTTCTATGAACAAACAGGAGCACCACCAATAGTGGTGGAAAATTCTATTTGGTAGATTTATTAAGGCAAAAATAACAAAAGTCAACAATTAACTCACATTTTCTTTCTCATATTTGTGTTTACTGCAGGACACCACATTAATAAAGTTATATCTTATCTTATCTTGTCTTATCTTAGTTGTTAAAAGTTTATATAACCCGGGTTAACAGGGTTATTGTAAACCATTTCTAAATCTGATTATCAAAGCTTTCAGGTTACAGTGTAAATGTAAACATACTGAATGTCATTAGTCTCAGCAAGAAGAATCTGGACCCTACTCACACTGATCATTAATTAAAAGGAAGAAAATGGATGAAGACATGATTTCAGAGTAAAAGAGGAAGAATGAGAAACACCCTGCATGAGTTGAAGCGGAGAGGTCAACCCCAGTACCAGTGGGGCCCATTCCCACAAGGATAACAACAAGCCTGTTCATACTAACTCCTCGCCCTGTCTGTTTACCTCAAACCTAACCTCACCGCGATCCCCTCTTCATCAACCCTCCCCAACTCCTGCACACCTTCTCTCCATGTTCGCCCCTTCAGAAGAGGCCCGGAGGTGGCTGATCTACCCACAGAACAATCTGTCTTCACTCAGGCTATCAGCACTGATAACCAGACAGAACTAGTGAGAAATTGTCACAAATGAATCTGAGTGATTGTGTTTGTTTGCCTGGAAGCTTTATCTCTTTCCACTTACAATTTAGCGAAACATCATCTAAACTAATTCCTTTACTTTCCATTAAAAAACCTCCTCACATCAGGAAAGTCACGTCGCAACCTTGCTATGACCTGAGAGAGGAAATAGGGCTGTTTGAAATTCACTGTAGCCCATAACTCATAACATTTCTGTTTTCTAGCTGACACATTTATATCAGGACAATGTCAAGGCCTTTAAGTCCGTGCCTGATATCAATCTAGGAGTCTGACTTCTACAGTCCCTAACTGGCCGTGAAACACAGGGACATTAATCCTGGGTAACAGAAAAGCAGCAGCAGTAGGCAGCCAGTCGTGCAGTGATTCACTGCTGACCAATCCTCAGTGAGAAGGAAGTAAACCAGTCTCTGACAGCCTGCCACTGCTGATTTCCATACAGGATTTGTTAAGGAACAGAAGGAGGTGACATGTCCACACGCAAAAGTGTTTGCTTACAAGTTTCTGGTGTGAAGCTCAAACATGAAGAGCCTGTTGACGTATCGACGCCTGCTTTGTATCCGACTGTGAGCTCATGTATGCCTGTGCACACCTTTGTGCTGACGCTGTGCATAGTAATAAGCTCAGCATCGCCTTTGACTCATATGGTGTCTGTTTGTGTGCTGAGTTGAAACTTAGGGCCAGAAACTTTTTCACAGCGGGGTGGAATGTCAACCTCCACCCCCCCTTCCCATCCCTCACCCCACCCTTCCCTCCGTCACTCGATGCCCTCCTGGGGCTCCCCTTGTGTGGTCTCTTCCTCCCCTTCACATCACATTCCTCCCTTCACTTGTCTGTGCACTGTTCAATCTGGCAGAGCGGACTGACACAAAAGGTAGACAGTGGCAAGGCGTGCATCCAGCACTCAAACAAAGATTGGAACACATTATTGGAAAGACAGATCATGAAACTGAGGCAAGGCGGCTGGACCAAATGGCATCTCACAGCCAATGTGTGTGTTGCCGGGACACTGTTTCAACAACCAAAAGGAGAAAAGGAACCTGCTGCTATCCTTCCACCATTTGGGAAACTTGCCTCTAAATCTATCTATTGCATCCTGCAGTTTTGAATTTTATGGGATCATTTTGAGTGCAAGGTGGTGTTTTGTGACAGAAGCATAAACATCTATCCCCACATACCTACAGTTTAGCATGTTTCTTCTAAAGTATAAAAACAGGGTGAATAACCTAGTGTACCTAGTGAACACTGTCTTTAGGTCTAAAATCCAGAAAGGGTTATCATTTTCTCCAGCAGCTGGTGCTGTCAGGCATTTACAGCCCACAAGATCGCGGGGAGGCTTTCTATGTAGTGTTTCGGTGCAGGTATATGCTGCTTTTAAACTCATCTGAGAAGGAGAGCCAGGGGGGATTTCAAGTAATTACATCGTATACAGAGCTTTGTTAACAAGCTTTGGTAAACATATCACTGTGTCAACAACAAAGGGAGGTTGATTGGTCACGAAATCCTCTCAAACGCAGCAGACATTACTTGGGGGGATAGAGATTTAAGGAATATGCTCCCTCAGGCTATTTGAACTGATGCCATAGCTTTGTCAGTGATAAAAACAAAGCACTTGTGGTGAAACTGGTTTGAAATTGGTGAACATTTCCCTGCTCATGGCAAGAAAATGTAGTGTCTTTTCAAATTATGCCAATTTTTTAAGCACAAAGAAGAAGAATGGAGAAAAATCAGGTGGGCAAGCCAGTGATCTAAATATGAGATAAAAAGATTGCCTTGCTATTTATTGTTTTGGGAGTTTCATGTTTCTACACTTTGCAACATACAAGAAACAAGTGACTTGCCTGTTTCTCCCATGACAAAATATTGGTTATAGTTGCCCAAATCTAGAGTTAGAGATAGAAGGACACACTAAAAATAGGAATAAGAGAAAACAAAGATCTAGAAGAGAAGTAGGAGGGAGGGTGTTAAACCCTGCCTGCTGAATGTTGTTCAAAGTTTATGGCATTCACACATTTGTGTCAGTTTGGTAAACAAATGTTGTTGTTTGTGTGACTCCACAGTGTCCCCTAAAAAGAAATTTGCTCTTGCATGACTGTGGTAGCTGTTCACTGTGATGTTTTTATTTCCTTTGCATCACCTGTAATACTCTTGTTTGTATTTAGCCTATTTGCACTGCAGCCTCTACATTCTGGAAGCTTTCTGGACTTAAGGTGCACAATCGTTTGCATCATAATAGTACTTTATAATACCACTGGTGGCAGTTCATTGACAAGATTGATGTTACATACCGACAGCTTTAATGATAAATCCCTTTGGTGACCTCAGAGCTCTGCGCATCCATGCTTCTCTCAGCACCTCCAAGTTGTTTGCGTTCCCTTGAATGAAAAGTACCAAATTTTCCATCCATCCCTGAAAATACACCTCAGCTATTGCCTTAACGAGCCTTTTATTCCAGAAACTACGCAAGTTTTGGGCCTTAAAGTCCGCAAAAATCTCATGGCCACTCGTAATATTGGCGTTGAGTTTCCCTCCGCCGGCGCGCAAAGTCTCCTCGTCCGGGCCGAGGACTACAGCGAGCGATGCGGCGGAGAGCTGGATCAGCCGCTGCTGGTGAGACATTTCTAAAGGTCCCAGAAGGGAGCTATCATGTTAGGAATGAAAATGCACGTGTTAAAAGACGCTTCTTCTCTCTGAAAACCCAAACAAACAGCGTGTTTTGCCACACATTCCTCCGGTGTGCGAGTCCAACAGCGAGTGAACCGGGGGCGCAGGGGACGTCCGACTGGTTTCTCTCGGCTTCCAGGGAAACCAGTGACGGTGGTGAGAGGAGGAGGGCTCAGCAGAGCAGCTTGCTGCTGGGTCACACAGGTAGACCTCCCACTGACTATTCACTGGTGTGTGTGTGTGCGTGTGTTGCTTCTCTTCTGCTGCCAGGAACCTTTCTGACAGGTGCTGTTTCACTCATGACACACAAGTAAAGCATATTTTGTTTTTAGTGCCCTTTTTTTTACAAGTTATCTGCATCATAATTTTCTACAAAATATCTTCAAACTGAATGTGATGTTTCCACAAAGACGATTTAATACTGATAAAAGTAACTTATTGGAATAATAGCTATCCAGCAAAGTATCCTGCAAGTTGCAAAACAAGCACACATCTTGTTGATAACTAAGGAAAGGTCTAAATTAGGACCATCAACATGGAGGGCTTTTAAAATATTTCCATCAAAGGAGACCCCAGTTGAAGTGCCAACAAAGCTTGAATGTAGCTTTTGTTGAGAGATTTAGAAATAAATTGTATTATATTTGTTTATATACATCATTAGTCTCCTAATGGTTACTGCCACAAAATAAATCATTTAATACAGATGCCAGAGCCAGTTGGTTTGTGTGGGATCTCGTGAGAAACATGTATTCCCTTGGATATTGCATTTCACAACAATGACTTAACAAGGGAAAATGTTTTTTCAATAAAAGTGCATGAGCCTCTGGGAACATATTTGCCACTAAAATGAGAACCATTCCCTCTTGTGCTCTCTTAAGAGGGACCCCATTAGTCCCTGCTTTTACTGACACTGTAACAGGCAGAGTCTGAAGCACAGACAGACGGACACCTCATATATCACAGTCTCAGAGAACCTGTGGCTTTAGTTTCAGAAGCACTCAGAGCCCCTGAGAGGCCGGGGGCCAGTGTGCCTCAGTGTGGTATTAGAGTCCGTGCAGGAACAGGATATTGCGCTTCCTCTGTACATGAAAAGAATACATCACCTCAGCCTACACAGGATGAATTATGTGCAGTACGTCCTGGGGAAGCAGAGTCGAGAGTCGAGCCGAGTTGAAGTTGGAGGGCAAAAGAGAAATCTTGTGAAGATTCTGTGTGGGACTGAAGATCCCAGTCTTTTAATAAGAAATGAGTTGAGGGGATTCTTTGTGGCTTATGATTTCTAAAGCTTTTGATAATAATTTTAAAGAGCCCCAGTTCAGACTAGTCATTACAGACTTGTGCTTTGCAGCCAAACTTTGTTTAAACCCACAGAACTTCATTTCAATTCTAGACCATATCCTAAAGTTTCTAAAAATACAAAATCTGCTATGCTGAATTTTGGGGAAATGTGTATAAAATGATTCACATGACATCTAAAATATTTCCATTTTATGCCTTTGTTAACATATTTCACTCAGTGTTAATATCATATACAGTAATCTCAATGAAGAATTGAATTAAGCTGCTATAGAATATACTGTATATGATAGTGTCAGAAAGTTTGAAATAGGACAACCTTAAGGGTAACTTGTGGAGTTTTTCACATCCAACAGCGCTATGCAGATGTTTTTTAATGGGCAGGTTTAGTTTGCACATGCACACGTGGGTGATGCAATACACATCCCTGCCAAAGGTTTCACACTATTCCAAACTTGGATGTAGACATTATAGCATTTAAATGTTCATAAAATCAGCTTTCCTAATGTTTTATGGGGAAGGAAATGCATTCAACATGTTTTTTTAGACTTCAAGGATATACATAGTGAGTTATGCAAGTGAATGTCAACAAGAAAACTCCACCTTACACCTTTAAAGCTACGCAACAAGTAACTATACCCACGTCACACAAAACAATATTGGTTATTTTGAGCATGATGTGATGAACTTTTCACCTCGAAATCTGGCTCAGTCTACCAGTAAATCAAAAGAGCGGTTTGAGTTCTTTCTGAGATGTTTGCGAAGACCAGCTATACAAAGCGATGTCACTTTGGCAAAGGTAAAACAGCTGATTAAAGGCGTGGCCAATGACTCAGATCATAATCTGCTGTCATTTTTAAGTAGGAGTGGGTGCAGATTTTGAGCAGTGGAGCTGACTTGTGAGTTTGAGTGTACAGCTTTATAGGAATAGTTTGAGATTAGAAGAATGACACACATTCATGTCTGTATGGTAAATATGAAGCTACAGCCAGCAGCCACAAAAATGTGTACTAATTGTTTTTGGACAAAAAAAAACAAATGAGACATAACCTGTGACGTAGTGAGCTTGGTGCTGGTGGATTTTGTTACTTTTAGACAGAGCCAAGCTAGCTGTGTGCTATGCTAAGCTAACCAGCTGCTGGCTGTAGCTTTATATTTACCAGACAGATATGAGAATTGTATCAGTCTTTTTATCTAACTGACTAACTGCATTTCCCAAAATGCCAAATTATTCCTTTTATAATTGCTGTTTTCCGTTTATTATTTATCAGTTTGGATTTTGTACTCTCACTTTCCCAGAACAGCAGCTCTGAACCGTGGTTGGAAGAAGACCTTTGGCTCTAAGCTCATTTATCCTGGCTGCTAGAGTTCACACAGATGCTGGCTGACATGAACAAGAGATGGTACTCTTAAGTTTTACTTTTCTTATAGAGTAGTCAGTAGAGAGCTGACAGGAAATGAGGGGAGAGAAATGGGGAATGCAACAAAGATCCCGAGGCAGACTCAAACAGGGGACATGCAATTACAGTGTGTGCCTTAAACCCGTAGGACAAAGAACAAAACTTATTTAGCTTAGCAGATTTCTTTTACAAAACAGGCAGTGAGTTGTGGCCACTATTTGTGATTACTCCCACAAAGCATGTGTGGTATTACATGCACAAACACACAAAAACATTTTCAGGACTGTTTGCATTGCATGGAAGTTTGCAGAAATGCTCTCATTGTTTCGCACAACTTCCTCAAGATAAAAATATTGGCACACACTTTGTTTTATCTGAGCATGGACAATGGAACTTGACCCGTCGGCCTGACCCGCATTTAAAATCTAAGGGCTGTTTCTTCCAAATGTTTAGTCTGCTGTAGGAGCTGATTATCAAAAAGCAAAGTTCACCATGTTACCATAATTACTTGAAATCCTGCTCTCCGGCCCCTGATTTTTCAATTAGCATATGTATCTCTCCGTCTTGCTGTGCATGAAGCAATTTCAAAGTAGTATCAGGTGACTCTGAAGGGCCTTGATGTGGTCACAGTGCTTACTCTGAATATGATAATTTCATTGAACCACAATCCTTAACTTAAAGTTTGAATCTACATACAAATTTAAACATCTGGTCCTGCTATAACATCTTGGCTCTCAAGATATTTTCTGACTAAAATACCCCCAGAAGGCTTCCTCTTTACCTCCATGCCAAGAATAAATATGACCTAAACCTCAGCAGAATTACTGCATGAGCCAGTATGTATAGAGTATATCTGTGTCAATAAAACCTTCACTTTCATAAGTCTGACATGTGTTTTAGAGGGTGTATCACCTCTTTGTTAGGCTTACAATGGCACTGAGGAAATTAAATCTGAGCTGTAACAGAGAGGGTCAGTGTTGTTGCATATGGTGGAAATCAGAGGTTGTCAGAGGCTTAGGTGTAGGCAATTTGTTCAGTAACCTGTCACCTCTATTCAAGAACTGATAAGATTTAAAGAGAAATAAGACTACACAGCGATGATTGCTATTGTGTCTTTAGCTGGACATGCTATTTGTCAGAACAGCACATGTCGGCTTGCTTAAACACCTACAGATGTTATTTAAAGCAATAGATAGACATTTTATGAAATACGCTTATGTGCTTTCTTGTTGAACGTTAGATGAGAAGACTGATAAAACTCTCATATGTCTGGTAAATGTACAGTTATACCCAGCAAGCTTAGTTTAGGACAAACAAGGGAAACATGTTGTGTGGTTGATTGTACATGCACGTAAGTGTTTCTTCCGCTCGGCCCGTAGACTTTACATTCAGGTGACATAAAATCGCTTTTCTAAGCTCTTGAAAAATTTAACATATTTTATTAAACCTTCATACATCTAAAAACCATAACATGTTGTGTTGTCAAAGATTGTACAGACACAACAGCCTGGGTGGCTATCCCCCTGCTTTCAGTTTTTATGCTAAGCATCCCAACTCTAGCTTAGACATGAGTGATCTTCTTATCTAACTCTGTGCAAGACAGAAAATATGCTTATTAAGTTGTTCCCAAAATGTGAAACTGTTACTTTAAGAAGCTGAGGATGGAAAACATACAGGTGAAACTCAGCCAAGGACGTTGACGTAAATACATTTTCTTGAAACAAAATTTTAATTCCTTCATCCATCCGCTTGTTAAGAGCTTTTTAAGCCATGTCAGAAGTTTTTTTTAACTTTATGCCTGAGTGAACATGCCCCGGCATCAGTCCCGGTACTCTGTTATTACAATTTCATTATTTCAGCACTCTGCCATTGCAGCCGAGATCAAAGGAAAACCTGGCTGGTTTGCGTTTAGTCTCGGCTGTGTGTACTGACATTTAAGACAATAATGTATGCACACTCGAGTGCTTCGGAGCACAAATCATTGCACATCTTAAGTGAAACCTGCAGGAGAGACTCACTTCACAGAGTCAGTAGGCAGCCAGACAAACATAATGATAGTGGTTTTGCCATAAAACATGATTACTTAAGTCTGTATTATAATTGAGTCATGTTGTTTTAATAAGTGTAGTACCGAGAGGGAATCCAGCAAGGCACTTAGTTCTCAGAGGAGGACTACTTTTACTCAGACATAAGACATTTTAACAAAGAGAGAAGAGATATATTTAGAGTTACTTTGAGGACTGTGTGGTGTGTTATGTTGGTGAGTGATGGTTTACGCCCACATCCTTATGAACCACACGCACACAATACACCCTGTGGACATGCTGAAGATCACAGCCATGTGAGATGTCTACAGCTGCACTTTGAGGTTATGTGAGAGTGCAGGAGTGTCAGATTAGTCCCCTCTTTCTTCCACAGTTTGTGTAGTGTTTATTCACTATCCACATAGATGTCATTTACACTGGGGAGACTGCAGACATGTCCCCACCACATTTTGAAATGGCTGATTTTGTCCCCATTCCTTTTTGAATGTATTTGTTAAAAATGTTTTGAATAATAGCTTTCACCAAGAAATGATAACTATCTATGATGTCCAAAAAAAGTAACTAAGCAAAAAAAAAAAAATACAACCTGCTGATTACTGCATTATATTTTGTAATATTTTTACCAATTGTCACCTACCAGCTGAATTTCTCAAATGAAGAAAATGTCCCAGAATCCAGGAAATTAAGTGTTTAATGCTCAAAATCTTCTGGGGGAGGACTTATATATTCCATCATTTCATATTTCTTCAAAATAGTGTTAAAAATCTCTTCTTGTTTTTGAGCATACAAGTCTCGTGACACACTTGTATCATTACGCCCTTAATCTGAGCTTTTATGTCCTCACCACTTTTCAGTACAAAGTGACACCCTTGACTATCCATGTACACACCGCTTAGTTCACAGGTGCAACGACTCTCAACAAACACTGACCTCCAAATGTGTTCCCATGTGATCGATTTCTCATGACCTGATGTGGTTGGTGAACAGACAAAATAACATAGAGATAGAAGGGTTTTTTTTCTTCTGGAGGAAACAATTCTTCTTAGATTTTTATGTAAAATAAAAAGTAGTGTTAAAACAATTTGTTTATTCTTCTGGAAATTGAGTGCCAATGAAAATGAATTGCCTACATACACAGTGGTGCTTTGAGCTAATGTCAACATGCTAACATGGTGATTTTTTTCATGTAGCTATAATGTTTTTCAAAAGGACTTGTTCTTACACTAAATTCTGAAAAATACACCTTTTAAGCAGGTAATGTTTACTCACTATCTTAGTTTAGCGTGTTACCATGCTATCAAATAAATGTAAAATTGCTTGAGGCTGTTGGGAATGTCATTTGTTTTGTATGCATTTGGTCAAAATCAAAGTATTGGACTAATTGCAAATTTGACTTGATGGTGGTGCTATATAAAAAGTTTAGTGATCACCAAAAAATTAAGAGTCATTGCCTGGGTTCGAGTAGTTATAGAGTTGTGGACCAACAGGCCGACATTGTCATTCTTAGAGATGAAACATTTAATGGTATGAGCCTCCTAAATGTGAGGATTTGCAGCTTTTCTGTGATTTATATGATGGTAAATTGAATTTGGTTGGGTTTTGGACTGTTGGTTGGACAAAAAATGCAATCTAAAGACATCACCTTGGACTCTTGAAAACTGTGTTCTTGGACCTTGTGGTAAGATGGTTTTAACAACTTCTGTTTCCAGGCCAAATATGGACTTTCAAACTCATGATATTGCAGTATTCTCAGGTAAAAACAAATATCTATCAATAATTTATCTGCTTCAATTTATCGACAACATCTCCATAGTAACTGATACAGATGTTAGGAGGATTATCAGGACAAGATATTTAGCTTTTCCCTGGATTCATTTCATTGTTTTGCCCCGAGCGTATGTGCACCAGGTTTTTGGATTTGGATGAATTCTTTAAATGCAGCTTAAATCAGACCTTCAGCTGATTAGCAGACTTCAAGGCTTACTCTGGTCTGTGATGTGTCACCTGTCACCAAATTAACATCTAGGCAGCCACTAACTATATTAAACCAGGATCTAAATAAATGGAGCTTTGAACTGAAGAAGCAAAGCCTGAAAGCCTCCATGTTAATGTGACATCAAAGACATGTGCAGCATATGAGCTTCATTAGCAAAGCCAAGGAAAAAAACTACTTCTACTGGGCCAGAGAAGGATGCATGAAGTAACATCTGCTCTTATAATGTATGTCACAGATATATACATACATGCAATAACACACAGAGGACACTGTTGTTAGGAAAAGCATGCCTCCACTGTTCCCAACGACCCATGCTTCAAGGTGATGTAAAGCATGCAGGAAATGCCTCATGGTGACTTCCTGTTCTGTTTTAGAGCTTTGAGAGAGCTAAAAGTTTAGGAAGGAGTGCTGGAGGATGGCAGTAACTGTCGTCTTGCTTGCAATACCTTGGACATGTTGCTCAATCTTCAAAGTGCCAGATATTTGTCTCAGGAGCTGGTGGAGACCAAAATCAGAGCTAAAAGGAGAATGGATATTGGCCTTCTTCAGGTGGCCAGAAACATGTCTCAAAATGACATTAGGTGCATTCCAGATGACGGTGGCTGACTTTCACCGTTAGTCTAACATGAACTGCAGGTGACTGAAGGGGTGGGGTATAAAAACCGCGCCATAAAGTCTGACACATTCTACCAGTGTAAGCTTACTGTGAGCTTTCTCGATCAGTTTGTTTGTGTTATTGTTTGACTTTGGTATGTTTATTTGTTTGTATATATAAATAAACACACCAAAGTCCAACAACAGCACAAATAAACTAACTGATCGAGACAGGGGTAGAACATCAACTCCTGAATTACTGTTTTTGTCGAGGGAGTCTGGTGGGTTTGAACAGTTATATCACTAGACTTATCCTTTCCAGTCCTATCCAGTTTCAAAATATTCAAAAAGTTCTGACTTCATCAGTGTGGGCCCAATGTCATCTAACATACAGTACATGTAGGTGTTAGCATGTTCAACAGACAAAATTATCTACTGCAGAGATTATTTAAAGGGAGAGGTAATTTTTTAATGAAATTAATCTCTTTTTTATTGCCTGTTTGTGAATGGGTTGCAATCTCACCAAAAACAACTGTCTCCCAGCACAACACAGAGTCCAACACAAACGCTACAAAAGGATAATATACAACTGTGTACTGGTGTCCTTAACCAGTACACAGTTGTACAAAGCACATGTGGGAGGAGTATAGTGATGCAGGGCAGGGGCAGCAAGCTAATTAGCCTGGATCTGTTGTTGATTACTTCTTAACGGTCAATTTAGATTTATCGTTGTTTTACCGATACTCGAGTGCACAGCTTCTCCACCCGTCTCAGTCACCGTAACTTACGTGACCCATATAAAATACAGTATACTAAGTATATGGTCTAAAATCAGATTTTATGAGATTAGAACATGTTGTAAGACTAATCAACATTATTCCAAGACAGAGGAAGAAAAATTGAAATACAAATCAAGCATGGATTCACATGGTACACATTTGTTACAGATATTTAAATTAGTTTGAGTTCTTGGCCTGCTGACCCTGGACACCTGCAGCCTCCTGACTGACTGGTGGTTATTGTAGCAGCTGGCCTAAATGGAAATGTTTCCTGTATTTAGCACACACACACACACACACACACACACACACACACTCATATAAATTATTTCTCTGTATGTGTTTTGACCCATGTTTGCATGCACCACGTCAACACCAGCTCTGCAATTTTACAATGGAAATGTTTGTTTTTCCCAAAAGCAAGCTGGCACTGGCAATCTTGGGTTCCCACTGTATGATTATCTTATTGAGTGACATACTTTCCTTCAGGGCTGCATGCAGCAGCAATTAGGGAATATCTGCTTTTCCCCTAAAGTGTAGATGCTAGGCCCGGATGAATGCTGCGCTTTGTGTAGCTATTGTTAACTGGTGAAATGTGAAACTTGCTTCAAATTGATGTGAAACGGTGTACAGTTGCATTAAAGGGCCACCTGATTTTGCAGCTCTATGACTGTCACATAATTCATACGCAGACTACATTTGAGGTGTATACTGTGGCCGTGGACTGCTGATGCTCTGCTTGTCCTAATGGTCCTTGAACGACGGCCCACAGAGGTGAGGCGGGATACGCCCCAGAGACACGCTGTCAAAAACAACTGTGGAACTTTCTCACACTGTAACCCAGTATTCCCAGGGAAAGGCCTTTGAGAGGGGGATCATTTCCTCAACAACTACACCACTTTGCTACGCCGCTCCTGAGGAAACCAGGTTCCTGCAGCTCCAGCTGAACAGGGGCCCCTCTCTCTCTCTCTCTATTCCAGCAGGGGCCCATGCATGCTGATGGAGAGACAAGCAGTGCTTCTCAATGGAGACTCTCATGTATCAATTACCTGAAATATCAAACAGCAAATAAGAGGGTGGTTGACTTGTTTGACTTTGGTGGTCAGAAAGATTTCTGGCAAACTCAGAGATGTGCAAAGAGTAAGAAAAAGTTTATTTACCCCAGAGAATGTCTGAGGGAAGCTGGTTCATTTGTTGTCTGATTGACTTATCTTTGTCACCAACCAATGCCCAGGAAATTCAATTCTATGCTACACAATACCGCCAGACAAGAATGAGCAAATAATAAATATTGTACAGTTTTTGAGGTGAAAGAAAGTTCAGCAAAGACAGAGTTTTGGTGCTGCTGTGAAGCTAAAGGACACAAGAATCAGGGTTCAGTTACCTTAGATTAATTTGGATTGAGGATAAAATTTGACTTTTGGCACAAAAAAAGCTAACACCTGTATTTGTGTCTTATCATATCGCCATCATAGGCAGGATTGTCCAGAAACAATGCAGAGAGCTACTAAACACTGACTCCAGACAGGTTTTGAAAAGTCAACGCACTGGGACTCTATAGGCTGTGTGAGAGGCAGGAGGAGCTGCTTTTGTCATGATAACTACAACTCTGAACTTTTGACATGCACAGATGATGGAGGGTGTTAATGCAAAACAGTGATTTTCCAAAGTGCTGATGAGGGTGAGGGGAGAATTTAAACAAATCTACAAGCATATGGAAAGGTATGAATTAGTTAAACTAACTATGAAACCAGTGTAATGTCATACTGCATCTACACATGCTACGTAACCGCACCCAAAGACTTCAGCGGTGTGATTTACATGAAAGATGAGGATTAGTGGAGGGGGTGAAAATGGTAACGTAATCAGTTACTAAACCAAACTCCGTTTTTACTAACCCCGTCTGCCCCCTTCCCTGGAAACCACGACCTTGCATTGAAACGGCCTGATTGTCAGCAGACCGGCCTGTGAGTGCAGCAGCTCTTTGATACTGGGAATGGGGGGTTTAAGAGGAGGGGCAGAGTGGCCACAAAAGCCTTCTGTTGCAGCCTTGGAGTGGGGTTACCTGCCTTGCTCTCTGCGGTGGGGTCTAATTTCACATATCACTTGGATGTGTATGCATACACATATGTAAAAATAAGTGCAAAACCTCACACACACTCTCTCTCACACACATGAACACCCATAGACAGCTGCTGCCGGAGTTTGAGGGGTGAGGAGTGTGCATGTGGTTCCTTAGGGGGACAAATGAGGTTTGTTTGTCAAGCATTCAGAGCACGACAACCGGACAAAAGCAGCCACATAACCAAAGTACTCGGTGACAGATAGTCATTGTTCTCTAGGAAATGACATCGACAAGCTGTTGGAAACAGGCAGAGATGTTTCCTGCTAAGTAAATTCTTTTTTTAATGTCAACTTCATTCTTGGTGGGAACACATTTAGCAGCCAGTTTCACAGCTGGAGCTGCTCTCTGAAACACTGACAAAAGGCCAGTGGGTTTAAATGAAAATGTAAGGGAGAGCTCTAAAATAAGTATATAGGCCAAAATAGTAATCAAGATGTGTTTCATGTGCGAGCAGTGAGGTCTAATAGATTGAATTTTCAGAAAGAGTTGATAGTCAGACAGTGTATACAATCCCAGCAAAATCAGAAATCTATGAAAGACAAAGTTGTTGATAATTCAGTGTTAATTTAAACCCAGTCTTATAATTGTCATTTTAAAACCCTTATGATATATGACATGGTGTAGAAGGAAAGTTTGCTTGTGGAGGGAGTGGCGGGAGAGGAAACAAACCTAGAATTACATCAACAGGAGGTCAGAAAAGTCCTGCGGCTCAAAGACATAAAAGCAGCACCTTAGGAAACAAAATCTTCAAAGGTAAATGATCTGCAAGAGACTGTGAAGCCAGACCCTCCCTGTTCCTCAGACAAACTCAGTGACAACATGCTACATAATTAATATTCTGCGTCCAAACTGTGTCTGGCCACACCCGCAATCTCTCTCTAGAAACACAGGGATACTATTCCTGATCAACGGTAACTCAAATAAGCTACGCTGTGCTTCAGGTCAGGAAGAAAACAAAGCATCATCAGTGAAGAATGAACAATAAGTTATGGTACTGAGTATAACACAGTAATTATTCTAGCAAACACGCACCTAATGAATGAGTAAAAGTAAAAAGTAAAATACACAAGTTTTCCCAACAATAATTAATCCCAACAAAGAAATACTTGTCAATATTTGCGAGGACACAGATCTGACAAAATGGCAGATGTATGAAAAATGGCACAATCAGTGGCGCCCCCAGAAATGTTTCATATGGGGTGGCCTGATAGGGCCACTGGAAATCCTGGGGTGGCACACCAAAACCAGAAGCCATTACTGATTCAGCTCTTTCAAGTGAACGATGGAACTCTGAGTGCCGATTTCGCCTCCCCAAAAATGAAAAGCATGTCAATTGACAAATGAAACTTTTTAAGGGAGCAGAAATGTTTTGTTTCATATCAGGCTGAACAATAACAATTGAATTGAAAGTTAATGTATGCGTTTGTCTATATATAGTTGTGCAATTATTAACCATACTATTTCATTAGTTTGGTGTTATTATAACAAGGATCGTTATTCTTGACATATTGCCACTTTTTAAAACATCAATATGACAGAATATTTTATTTTACTGCAGATGAAGAATCTTTCATATTTATCACTTACAACAAATAACAATGTAACCAAAGTGGAGTGGTACTAAATGAAGAGCCGCCTTCTTTCAAAGAGCCTTAACTCGCACCACTAGTGTGCCGTGTAGTGTTTCTTTTAGATTATCTGTAGTGAAAAAATGGCCCAGTACAGTACCTAATGTAAACTATAACCGAGTATATAGCATATTTATGTAAATGAAACACACCAGGAGACAGTGGCCTTAACGCCTTAATGGCGCCCCTGGACAGAAAACTGAGTAATACTGAAATAAACGTAGGAAATATCTATACAAGTTTTTAATTGTATGTTTGTAAACCCATGAAATTCCTAGAAATACATTACATGACCTAATGTTCTCAAAGTTGACTACAGCCTACGTAATATGACAAATACAGTGACAATTGAAGTGTTTTGTGGCAGGTGCTAATCACAACATTCAACTGGTGGAAAAATACAGACCCAGTGTAGTTTTAAAAATGGACCACTTTACTCTTGCACAAGACATCCACAGAGAACATTTTCAATAGAAAAATAAATTTGCCTGCTTTTGAGTACATTTGAATGTAATTCAATGTAATGCATCTTTTCTAAAACCTAAACCAACCAAAATGTTCACGTCTTTGCAGCAAAGACTCCTTCAGCAGAACACACTTTCATTGAGCTTATAGTTTGGTTCATGTGTGTCATCCTTTTCCATAAAACAAGACAGATGCTCATCACAGTAACATTAAAATTTGTAAATGGCAGTGCAGCAGAGAGAGGCAGTAACCATGCATAGCCATGTGTCTGAAAGAAACAGCAAAACCAAATCAGCAAAATAGAAGAACTACACATGTTTATTGAACACAGTTGTGGTTAAACAGCAGATGGGGAAGATTTACAAAGAAATTCTGTCTGAACCACATGGAACTCCCTTCCCACCTTTTTCATCCAAAATTAGTTTCTTTTAAATATAGTTTAATGAAATCTCTTGCACATAAATAGCATCATTATTGCTCATTAGAACAAAAATCTCTGATAAGGACAACCCCACACATACTGGCATTTATATCTACAACATGGCATTTTATTGGCCGTAACAAAGCTGAAGCAATGGTGCGATGGTGAAAAGAAACATTAGCAAATGAACTTAACTTACTTGGCTATGAAAATAAGCATTTCAAAGCTTTGTCAAATTATTCTAGGTAAGAAAAGTAACTTCAGAAATAAATCTATTGTACACAGAAATTGAAATCAAATGAACACAAGGTAGCTAAATTATTAATTAATTTATACATGTACTTGGGAGACAATAGGTCAAAATAAAACAGCCAAATGATGCTTGTTTAGTAAATATTTACAATTTTTAAGATCATCAGTGTTACAAATTAGAGTAATTTATCTTAAATGTGTCCCTCATTCATCTGCTCCGTTTGTCTGAGGTGTCTGAATGCGATCATCAGTGACTTTGTCACCAGACTCATCTACTTCTTGATCCTAAAAGAGAGAAAAAAAAAGAAGAAACAATCAGTGATTTTAGCCTCTTTCAGACATGCACCCCTTTATCTTTATCTGAAAGCAATTTAACACATCTCTCATGTCTAAATAGGCACCCTTCATCTAGAGATGGATGGATGATACTGAAGCTCGTTTCAGTCAAGCACGCTGTTTCAATACATCGTGCCAGAACCTTTTGTCAAATGAAGAATACCACGGGACTGATGACATCACTGGTGCTTCAATAAGCGGCTCGATTGAGCTTGACAGTTTAGCTAAACCGGCACATTAGCGGGATAATTTAATATTTCTCTATTATTCTCTTCTCCTCTCATCAGAAAATTTCCACCTGATGCCAAGTAATAATGTATTAAAAGTGTATTAAAAAGGCTAATTAAATTAATATCAATCACCAATCAGATCACATGCTGTATAAATATCAACCATGAAGTATAAAACATGAGCCCCATAGTGGCCGCTAGGCCTTAACTGGACAAATAATCATATTTTATGTAAAAAATATTTTTTATGTAGGCTTTTTGGACAAAGAATTTGTTGTTTTACTTAAACACCTATATTTAATTCAGCACTTCTGAAAAATGGTACTTCAGATTTAATAATATGCAGGCTTCTTGGGCTTTTAATGCTCCAAAATGAGATTATTAAAATCAGCTTGATGTTGTTAAATCTTAAAAGGCTGCTATGAGTTTTACAAACCACAAGATGTCACTGTGTTGCTGAGTTTGAAGCTACAAAGCTTCTTATCATTCTTGGGCACAAACAGAAAGAAAGCCTTAAAGCCGTTTCTTGATAAGGCTTCATCTGCCCATCATTCATTTGATGTAAAAGTCATGTCAGAACTCTAAATGTTACTAGGTTGGACCTTAACATTTACGGATCACTTTCAACGCAGCACAAGTCAGTCTCTTCATGTATTTCCACCGTTCATTCATGCCAACTGTGTGGATGAATGAATGAATGAATGAATGAATGAATGAATGAATGAATGAATATCTAGCAACAAGCTTTACATACAGCATGTGAGCTGGAGTCCCGACTTAACGGCAATGCTAGTGCACTGTCAGATATTATACTATATACGACAGAATTCACTCTGTGATAACATTAAATGGTGAAACTGATGTGAAAATGTATATGTAGTTTCACTGACAGAGGCAGTGACGAGGGTCTCTCGGGCTCACGATGGTCATCACTGCGTCAACAGCAAATTAAGTTTTTAAATCCATCAGCGACACAGCCTGAGAGACAATAAAAACACTCCGTCCTCGCTTTCACAGCTTTGTGAACTGTGCTGCTGTTCTCTCTCTCTCTCCCCCTCCCTTACCGGTCTCTATCGAGCACAGAGCTCTTTCTGTAAATATCTCAAAAAAAGTCACCTACGTCAGACAAAATCCCTTTTAACAGATCCATGAAGCCAGCAATGTTGGGTATTCCCTGTCAGAAAAGGGCTTGTGACCTCACTTCCTGCCTCAAAAGAAACAGATCATCAGCAATGTGGCGCTTTTCAAAAATGGCGCACCTTATTCAGCACTGCCAACAGTCCTTTGAAGGTGGACATCAAGGTTTTGGACGTCTTGCTAATTTGGTCGTGGTAGATCGTCTTCTGCTCCTCGACCATCTTCAGACTCTGCTCAGTCTGGCTCAGAGTGCTTTTCACCTCCTCCAGCTCCTTGGACAAAATTTTGTTGGCTTGCTCCAACTGAGCTTTAACCTTCGCATCTTCCTCTGGAATGAGACACAACTTAGTGTTAGTGAAGGATTACAGTGACAGTAAGCAGTTTCAGGTCAAATTACACTTTTCTACTGCTCAAACTTGATTATTAAAACAAGAAAACATTGGTTTACAAATCATTTGATGCTTAGTAAACAGGTTTCTACTTTTCATCAATTTATACTACATCTAATGAAATTCTGCTTTTCAAGCTGTGTAATGCTGGAAATACTAATCTTTTTAACCACTTTATGTAGGAGAGCCTGTCAGACATAATTCTTTGTTGAGAAATATTCCTTGTTATGTTGACCTGATAGAGAGCATCCTTGTGTTTAATATCATAACCTATTATGGTAACCTGACTACAGCAAACAAGCTGACCAGGTTTGTCAAAATAGCCGCCAGCAAAGAAATGTACTAAACACTACTGTACACAGGAAAGCTATTTACACTTAACATTCCCTCTAATCTGAATTTGAGAAGCTTTCTGGACAACCCACTTGTAAACAAAAACATGTGTGAAAAATCCTTTATTTGAAGTGCAAGCGATTAAATAAACACCTAAAAACACCTCCATGATTGGAGATTCCTGCACATATATTGTTGTGATGTTGATGATTTGTGTTGTTTATTATTATTTACTTTTATGAAGTGTGTCATGATTATTATCTTTATTAGAGACAAATTCCCTGCCCTGATGGGACAATAAACTCTCTCATTTCTTTTTCTTATTCTATACAAAAGCCACTGTGGGTCTCTACACAATCTATTCTCACTAATATTTACTGTGAAAAACAAAGGACTGAATCCTATTGCATACTTTGTATGACGCAGTTGGAGGCAATGTGCCAGTCCACGTTTCAACAGAAGTCACAGAAGGAAAAATGCTGAATGAAGTGAGACTGGGCTCTTTTGTAGCAAAGCTCAAATTGAGCCAGATCATTGTCCATATGGACTACTGACACAGAGTGTAGCCTGCAACTAATGAAACTACGAAACCATTTCCAAAGAAAACAGTACAAGCTATTCCAATCATACCCATTTTGGCATCCTGCACCATGAGCTTCTGTTCTATCTCCTCTCTTGCTTTCTCAGTCTTCTCCAGTTTCTGCATAATGCTGCCGACGTCGACCATGGCTCCATTATACACGATCAGATTACTAGACTCAATGGTCTCGGCCTGAGCACGAGCTTTTGGAGCAGGAAGTAGTGCCCGATTACCTGACAGAAAAAGAAACAATTTTGTGAAGAAAAAAAAAAAATCTGATATTTTATGACACTTCCTATGTCATATATTTAAAACTGGTGCTTAATTGACTATTAAACATTGATGGAAACATGTCAGCTCACCTATGAGGTTTTCTATCTGGACTTCATTGAAGGAAGGAACAGGTTCATCTTTTCCCCTGTCTGTCAGTTTGCGGTAGTAACAAGACTCCCTCACCACCGGTTTGTTCAACAGTTTCTTTATCTGAAAAACAGACAAATGTCAGCATGACAGTTTATCTGCAGGTTGATATACACATCTGCACAGGAACAAAAGAACAAAGCCTAAAAACCCATTTGTCAGTGAGTGATTGAGCAAATTGTGTTAACCTGAGCTCGAGAAAGGTGCAGTCCCAGTGTGTACAAGATCTCCTCCAGGTCTCTCTCCAGCAAATAGCCACAGTGGCTCTGGTCAAAGTAGACAAATGCCATCAGCAGCTCCTTGTTGTGCGTGACCATCTGCTTCTTCTCCTGGTGTAACAACAACCACCACATTTATACCAACAGCCATGTTTACACTACATCAACATCTTAAAGAGGTGGGCTTTTCCCCTCTCCTTTATTGAGTTATATATCTTTTTTGTGCATGTAACAGGTTTGCAAAGTGAAAGAGCCCAAAGTCCAGCCCAAACGGAGTTCCCATCTCCCACAGAAAGCACTGCTCTAAGCTGAAAAACAGCTTGTTTGTAGTCTAGCCGTTTCCCTTCCTTCCCCGTGATGTCACAAGGAAAACATGTCAAAGCTTTCCAAGCGGCTACCGGGTCAGGCACGCCCTCAAACTGAGCTAGTCTGAGCGGAAACCCTTTTCCATTGTAGAAATGTTGTACCTGTACCTGCTTCCAGGTACCTTTTTCCCCCCCATATCACCTCACCTCCGTCGAGATTCCAAGCGAGCTGAGGGATACTAAAATGTGATTTGAAAACACGACAGACTGCTGATTGGTCAGAGAGAATCGTCACTATTCACTGCATCATCATTGCGTGCGCCAGACAGAGGCCAGCAACAGAAAGTTTTATATTTTACAGTTTTGTATGTAATTTCATCACTAAATCCACTTCTGAGAAGTTTTGAGGTCAGCCGCTCACTCACAGAGCCCTCTCCTCCTGCTGTCACACAGACCGCTGTGGCAACAACGGCAGAGGAAAACACAGCTGTGAGGTTCATTTCACTTATCTGTCTTTACATTCTGAGTAATGTTGAAACGCGTTAACTTAAATAAAGAGAAAGCTGTGTTTATCGGTGGTGTGTCGTACTGAATATTACGTTGCGGCAGTTGTGTGTGGCGTCGCTATGACAACAAGCTACATACCATCTCTGTGTACTATTTGTAATGGAAAACGGAACACGGCCAAACCGAGCTGACTCGAGCTACTACTGGTAATGGAAAATCAGCTTTAGTGGAATCATGTCCAGTAGACGCTGTATTCTTTGCCTTTCAAAGGATGACTGAAGAATCGGTGGTTAAAATTCATTTTTAAACACAATTCCTTAGAAGGACAGCCCCCACCTGCTGTTGTGCTCTAACCATTTCACCGAGAACAGCTTCCTGAACCGGCAACAGTTCAACGTTTAGTCCTAAAAGACGATGCAACGCCGACTCTGTTTGGGTGTGAATATTCACAATCACAACCTGCAAGTACGCTTTATTGGTTGTGAATTATATTCAAATTAAAAATGGCAATGAACAGACTGTTCAAGTGCGGAGTTGTTGTAAACGTTGGCTAACACAGCTAACGTTACACCCAATATGAAAGCTACTGAGCAAACATTCAAATTGTTTGGCCATTTTTTTATGTAAATTTGAGTTGAAATATGTTGATTTTTGTAGTGGTTTATTGTAAGATGTGGAACGCTAATGTTGTGTGCAGACTGAGTAACTTATACCATCTGCTGGGTTACGGTCGCAGACTGAAGCGGCTTTCTTTTGGATTACACTACCTTGTTTCTTACAACCCGCCCATCTCTGCTTCTGATTGGCTAGTAGTCCTTACCTGGAAACATGTGCAACTCCCAACAAAGATTTTGTACAAGTAAGATGTATCACTCTGTAGCTCAAGAGCGGAGCGTCCAACACATAGGGTGAAAAGAGGAGCTGCAGCAACGTGCAGTATGAGAAAAATATGGTGTTTTCTGAAAATTAAACCATGTAAACCTGTTCTGGTACAACCCCTAATTAAGATTTTGAGCCTGAAAACGAGCATAATACCGCCCCTTTAATGATGTGCCTACAACAATAATCAACCAACCTTGTCTTTGGAGGACCTCTCTTTTGACGACTTGCGGTCATCCTTGCCGTCTTTCCTGTCTCTGTCATTGGAGTCGTCATCATCCTTGTCTAAAAATATTCATTGAATTATAAAGTTGGAAAGTAGGAAAGACTGAACAAGTGGCAATATAATATTACTTAGTGTGCTGAATTAGTGTCAATACAAAAAAAATAAATAAAAATAAAAAATAAAGAGGCAGCAATTTTTCCCCACTTGAGGCCTCCGAAACTGTGGAAACTTTATCCATCACAGGTTCAGTGTGGTGCATGTTTTCTCATCATTGACCAAATCATACTGTGGGAAATTCAAATTCATTGGGTAGTATTTAACGGTTTAAAGGTTGTATTCACCATCGTCGTCATCATCTGCATCTTCAGCCTCCATGGGGTCATATTCTTCAGCATTGACTGTGCTGCCGTCATCTTCGTTCTCATCTTCATCTCGAGACGACTGCTTTTTCACAGACTTTTCATCGCACTGGTAAAAAAAATAAAATAAAATAAAAATAAAATAAAAAGGTCACACAACTGCATTAAAATACAAAGAATCGGTTGCAAATGACAGACTGAAAAGAGCAGATAGTTTTAAGAGGCTTGCCTTCTTCTTCTCCTCCTCATCCTCTTTGGTCTTCTTTACTAGTGGCTCTTCATTCTCCTCCTCTTTTTCTCTCTTTATTTCACGCTTTTCAGCCTCCTTCTTTTCCACCTCCTTTTTGGCTTTCTTCTCCTTTTCCTTCTTGTCGTCTTTGGTAGGAAAAGCAGCGAGGGCTTTAAATATACGGTAGCCAAAGTCTCTCTGTAGCATCTCATTAAACAGCTCAGCAAATAGGGAAACCTTGAAATAGAGGACAGTGTATTATCAACCCGCATAGAGAAAAATGTGTACAATATTAAACAGATTCAGTTGGTTTTCACACAATACTTTAGGACACATGCACACACTGTAGACTTCTTTCATGTTTTGTGTAACAGCATGAAAAACAAATGCTGTGATCAGTAATTCTCACCTCAAAAGAGTGCTCCTTGTTGTCTTCCAGTCTGTAGTCCAGCAGCACACTCAAGGACATGACACTGCAGTCAAATTTGCCATTCTTGGCTGCCCAGTTGGGGTGTACGAGGATGGTAGGCTCATCAGGGAGAATATAACGCCTCTCTCTCCGCTGACGCTCAAGTTCCTCCTGCCTCTTCTTTTCCTCCTCCTAACACAGCAGCACACTTGAGTTATACAGACCTCTTCAGCCGAAATTTTGGAAAATAACAAATTTCTAAAAAAAAAATTTTTATATAACATTGAAAAAGACTGAAAACTACGAAATTTCATTCTTGCCTCTCAAAAATAATTCCATAGAGTTTTTGTGCAATATTAGTGTCACCACAACTAAGTTCCTCCATGTCAATACACACTATTCATATAATTATTTAATTGTACCTCTCTGTCTTCCTCAGTGCGAGATGGCTCCTCTTCCTCAGCAACTTTGCTCTCTGGTTTCTCAGGCTCCTTGGATTCCTCCACCTGCTCCTCCACTTTAAGTTGCTTGGTGAGGCGAGCAATCAGCTGCGACTTTAACCCCTTAGAGCTCAGAGAGCGACAATCTAGTTCCTTGCGCAGGTCATTTACCTACAAGAGGGGAAAACAAGGATGTGGGCAATGTACATTTAACAGGAAGAAAAGAGGGAATACAGGCACAAAGCTCAAAGTTCACTCCTTATCTGTTCTGTTACTGAGGTATTCTCCTTGAACCATACCTTCATTGATTTCGGATCGAGTTTAGCCCAGTGTGTGGGAGTACTAAGGTCCTTCGACTCATCGTCGTCCTTCTCCTCTTCCTCCTATACCGGAAATCATTAAGACAGAGACAGGCAGAGAGAAAGACAGAGGAGGGACAGCAAACAGTCAGGACACCACTTGAGGCCTGAGTGAACTTTAAAGTTGATCCGTGCAAGAAGCAAGGTCACATCTGCCTTTCATAGTTTCGTCCTAGTGAGCTCTCGACTGTGTTTAAGTCCACTGCTACTGAAGCATACACAGGGAAGCTCTCTAGCTCTTACAAAAACCAACAGAAATGCCCCCCAGCTGCCAATCAATCAATCTGTGGAACACAAAAAAAAGGTATAAATCAATGAGAGGTGTGTCAAAAAGTTGTGTAGGTACATCAGGTGAACTGAAGCTGGTCTCCAAACGGAGAAGGATAGGGTGGCCCTACCATGGTCTATGACTGGGGTACTGGGTATTGCCATTTATGGGTTTTAAACACCTACGCCAGATAGGAGCCATCTGTCCAACCAACTGCCCTGGAAAAACCAAATTCTACATGTAGTCCAAATGTGAAAGTAGAATCCAACAACAAGAACAGACAAGAAACTTTTCGAAGTCAGACGATAAAATTGATGTGAAAAATCATAAAAATTTTTAAAAAAAAAGCACATTTCTATAACACACACATTATTTACACGCAACTGACTCCACAGATTCCAGCTTAAAGAAATATTTCCAGTATTTAAGAAAAAATGAAAAACAGATCACCACTGTCTCAAATGCGAGACCACTGCCACACCAATTTGCAAGCACCAAAATTCCAAGCAGGTTAAGCAAGTATTGTTTAAAATTATGCACAACATAATGCCAGGATTAACATGAATGATTAAACCCAATTATGAGGCGTTTGAAGGGCTGGAAGCTGTTTTGTCAGTTGCGATCAGGGCCTACACAACACAACCTAGTCTCACTGCTTCCACTGTATGTGTCTGCTGGATGTGAGGGAAGGTGGATGTGCTGATGGAGGAGTTGGAGCAGAGGAGAAGGGGACAGGTGGAGGAGTAAACAGAAGAAGCCTAGGTGAGGTTTGGTGAAACAATAAATCTGCCTGAGTTGGTGTCTGTCTGCGTGAATGGTGAGGTGTGCTTTGTGTCTGATGTGTATCTGGGGTTTGTTTTTTGTAATTCCTGTGCCTTCCTGTGAGAAGCGGAAATGAGAAGAGAGGGATTAGCGGTTCAGTGCCTGTTCTCCATCCGCCTCCTTTCGCTCGGCCGACAGCTTCTCAGCCAGCTGCTCCCGGAGTCGCCGTGACAGCACCTCCCACTCTGAGCGGGTAGGAAGACAATGCCAAACATCCGGAAGAAACAAAACCACTGTCTCCACATGAGCAGGGACTGTCCGCCCCTTGTGTGTCTCCTCCGGCCGATGATAGCGAATCTCTGCAAAACGATACCTGTCGCAAAGGAAGAAGGTGCATTGGAAAGAAACATCCTGGTCAGGGCACAGTATAAAAGGCAAGCTTTGCTAGGGCGAGCCTTCTACAGCTACTCCCTCCCATGAGGTCACTGAATGATTGTTCACATCATTACAGTGACCCTCCTCCCACTCAACACACAGCATAGACAAATGGACCCAGTCTGCAGCTCTCCAACTGTTGTCACAGGTTACGGCAGCCATTTTGAGAAAGTTGACAGACAATCACATAAAATAGATCACACCCCCAAATTCATCCCCTTTATAAAGCTTCAGCCAATTATGGATGAGGGTTCTGCATTTAACCTAGGATGTACTTAACGCACTACATTAGGGTTGTGCGTAGAGACACACAATCAACAGGACAGTGAAAGCCAGTTAAATATGTAAGATATTTAACAAAGGGAAGAAAAAAAAAAATTAAAAACAAAAGGCAGTGTCTTCTGGTCCAGGCTACTGCTTCCAGCCACAGTCCATGCGTTTCGTTTTTCATCACAATGAAATATATATGTATAGAGAGTGTGACAGAAAGAGAGAGCCAAGACGACAACACACAAAGGCCAAAAAGAACATTGCACAAAACAATAAATAATAGTAAATAAAAAGCAGTAGATTAACACCACAATAATCATTGATATTAAAAAAAGGAAAAAAATATTACCCAGCATGTCCAGGATGAGATTTAGTATAGCGGTAGTAAAATTATGCAGAATATTGTACTCATATTACTCAATTTGGGATTTTAGTGCCAGCAGATCCAATAGGTATTAACAGAAAAATAATCAATGAGAAAAACAAATATTGATCAAATAACAGCTCTTACCACTGAGTGCACAGACTAAGGTCTATGCCTGTGAGGGCCTTGCAACAGCGTATGGCTGTCTTTATAAGGACTGAGGGATCCCTCTCTGGGTCAGCTCCATCCAGAGAGGGAGACCAGTGACCACCAATGGCCATGGCCTCATCTTTACCTCTCATCCCCACCAAAAACTAAAGGAAAAAGACAGACGGGGTACAAAGGAGAGCCACAGAGTAGAAAAGGTTAGATGGAAATGGGGAATGACAATATGGATAAGGGGTGTGGAGAGCAAAGAGGAGGATAGAGACAGAGAGAAAGACAAAAAAGGTTAGCAGCATGTCCAAATAATCATACCTCTGAGGATCCACAACACACAGGGGAGCCAACATCAGTAAGGACTCCTCTATGAACTTTGAGTACTCAGCAATGGAATGGGACCATTACATCATTGTCACCTCATTTGCATGGTATAGGCATGAAAAGAGTGTGATGTACCTTGATGAGTCTAGCAGGATGTTGGAAGGAGTCTTTGACTTCCTGTGCATCTTCTGCGAGAGCACAGGACTTGTGATAGAGCTCCTCTAAACTGGGGTTAGCCAGTAGCATTACCTAAAACATAAGGGAGCATATCAAAGTTACAATTAGGATGGAGGTTATGTGCACACAGCTTTATCGTTGTCAGCTGGCTCACCTTTATAATCAAAAAACACTCACAAACAGGGGCGGAGACATTTTACTTGATTACTTGTTCTGTAACGTTATCTTTCACCAGCCGTTCCTGTTTGTGTGGGTAGTGCATGTGTGAGCAGCAGAAAGTGACGGTGAATACAGCAAAGAAGAGGAAAAGGTGAGCAGTGAAACTTAGTAATAAATGTACAGTGTAGGTTACAGTTTGGGAATAAATCAAGGCTGCAGCTAAAGCTCCCATGTGTGTTGTTTACCAACTGCTGGAAAAGTGAGTGAGTTGTCACGCTGAAGATGTCATGCAGTTTCATGCAGCGTCACCTGCCTGCTTTCAGGGCGTACAAGACAATACATCAACTCAAAACAGCATCTCCATATGAGTTTAATAATAAGAGGAGCATCTGTATTGAACTGTGGCACCGCACCGCACCCATGTGTGGGTGCGGTGCAATGGATATTGACTAGCAGCTATCTACAGCGTCCTAACCTGTACATGATCATGTTTTAATTCAGATTGTGCACAAAGAGGAGGGGCTGAATAGTTTCAATGAGTTTGTGAGAGAGAGAACCAATATTGCGATTTAATGTGATTACTTTTTAACCTCTATGTTCTGTATTATTCAAAACAGACAAGCAATAAATCAGTGTGTAGTATGACCAACACAATATTAAATAGAAACATACATTTTCTACAAACAAATCTACAACACAAGACCACAGCCCTTGTCAGCGCCTCATTTTTATTTTTTGTAAGGGAGCACTGGAATAAGAAGGGGCAGGCATGGTGAGCTGTTAGATGAAGAGCTGCGGTCGACAGGCTGTCGATTTCAATGTGCCCTGCTGTTGTGTCCTTGCAACATGTGCAGCAATTACTAAGTGACTTCTTTATTAAAACAATGTGGATTTATTTGGCTGCTCTGTAAACAGAAACACCAGTTGATTTTTTTTGTATTTCTGACAATACAGCTGCTCAAAAAGTGTTTGCTGTATTTAACCAGCCAAATCAACCAGGACTGAACTCTTAAGGATTACAATTTTAACTTAAAGCTTCAACATCCTTCTTCCAAGAGCATCTATCTTTGCGTAGTGATATGGGTTGAATAGGGTTTGTGGTGACTGTAGATTGAGGAAGCCCAACGTGCACAACCAAAAGAAATAAATAAAAAAAAAACTATTTGAAATGCCTATTTACAGTTCTGTATCTATTATGTTTAATTTGGAGAGTGAAATCTGATTGCTGTTTGTACGTTTCTTCACTGATTTCCTGTATGTAAATCCTTACTTTATTTTTATTTATTTAATCTGTTTAATTTAGCAGGGACAGTGCACATTAATAAACATCAATGCAAATGAGCCAGAGTTAGCCAAAAGACTATTTTTCATCTGTAGTCCCTGGACAGTTGTTACATAGTCAACCTGTAAAACTAAAAAAAACAAAACAAAATTTATATGCTACAGTTAAAGCTGTGACAAATAAAAACATAGGATGGCTTTTTGGGCTGTCATCTTTCAACTGCATCTGACCAAATATAAAAGACACACTGGTGCAATGTATTTATCATTATCATACCTTAGCACTGTAGGTGTGGTTAGCATCCGGAGGATCCAGCACAGCCGTATTCTTAACAGGAGGATCCACCTCTTTGTGCAAGATGTGGAAGTTACAGGCGTTACTAAACTGGAAGGGTCTTGTCAGAGGAAAGGCATCAACCCAGGTGAAGACTGCATTAAAGAAGTCGCTGGGAATGTAGAGGCTCTGATAGCGTCTTCTCAGTTCCATCATGTCACAGCTGGAGCTGGAGAAACCAAAGAGGACAGTTAATACCCCTAACAACACAAACTAGTACATACTGTTGACGATCACACCAGAACGTGTGAAATATTGTGTAGAACACTTCAGTAATCAGTTTCCACTGAAAAGATGGTACTCACCCATCTAGGCTGAACTTGGAAAACTGAACTGTGTAGCGAGGAACCACACGGCGAGGTCGGCGAGGGGAGCGGTCACGTCTGGGAGAGCGGTCTCTGGAACGTTTGCGTGCAGGCGAGCGTTCTCTTGACCGTCTGCGCTCACGGTCTCTGTCTCTGCTAAACAAAGGAGTAAAAACACTAAGATGAATGACTCATGCATTTTGCATTTTTTTAGTGACAAATATCTGATGACCTCAGGTGATATCTATTGTGTTCCCACCTGCGTTCCTCTTTAGTCCTGAGAATGAGCTCAGGGCCTCTTTCATTGCGACTAGGGAAACGAGGAGGAGGCTCGATTCGTCGGACAGGTTGCGGCTGTGGCATCATTCTCACTGGGGGCTGAAGCAGACCTCCAGAAAACACATCTAGAGACACAGGAAATAACGTGGGGCACTTGCTTGTTTAACACAGACAGCTTTGGTTTTGATGTCAGTGTTGTGCCAAAACTGCTTTATATTCAATACTAGATCAAAGCAACCCCACTGACAAGTACTTTACCTTTGGGGGGAGGCTGTGGTAGCAGAGGCTGAGGAGGGTTTTGGAGAAGAGGGGCCAGAGAGGCAGCAGACAACTGAGCCTGCAGGAGGGATGGAGGGGGAGCCTGGGCCGCAACACTGAATGTATTGGGGGGAGGTAGCGACTGAAGCATGGTGGGGGCTGCCTTCATCATGTTAGCCTGAGGCTGGCTCTAGAGAAGAGAGGGAAAGAAAAAGGAAAAAATGAAGGTGAGCGAGCATATGTTCAAAGGCAGACCTTACACAATCTACATTTATCATGCCAATGACTGCTGAACAAATAACAAGATGAAGTGAACAAAAACTTGGTCAGTGGCTGCTTGAAATAAAGAAGCTGGGAAGAGGTCTGAATGTCTGTTTAGAGACTAAATTCACACTGAAGTTTTCCTGTTTCCTATCCAGTTTTATGTCTGGTGTATAATCTGTATTCAGGACACGAAAGAAAGCCTGACCACCAGTTCTGCTTTATCAATCATATGATGCATGTACAACATTTATGATTGAGCTGCATATTCTGAGGATATTTTATATATCAAGTTAGGCATCATCCTCAGAACAACAACAAAGATGGTGCAGAGATCAAATCTGTCCCTTTGGCTGAAGAAGAGTCAACCAGAAGGCCACACTGCCACCACATTCAGAAATATTGGCTCTAACTGTATATATGAAAATTGCATGGGTCTCTCCGCTTAATATGACACTGATTCAATTGGTCAGTTAGTGATTTAAGTGGTACTTCAAACCAAATCTTTATAGCAAAAAATACTGTAATTCAAACCTAAATCTCTGAAAAGAGATTCAGTTATACTGTCAAGAAGTTCTACATGGTTGAACAAATGATAGTTTCGCACTGAATACTGTTTCTGCCATTACTTAAAATATGTTGACAAAGTTTTTATTTATAGCAGTTTTTCTTGAAGTCCCTGTCATCTGCAATGTCCCCTGTAGAGAGATTTATTGATTGAAATATTAAGAAGCTTAAAGTCCGAAATCACCTCTGAAACAAAAGTAACAGCTCAAGCAACATTAGTTTGTTTTCCAAACAAACAAACAAAAAAAGATATATATAAACTGGGTAACCAGGCTGTAATCTACCACAAAAAGCACATTCAAAATGTATAATAAAGCAATGGTAAAATAGTTTCTCTGTAAGACATATTAATGTTCCTTAAAACAAAGACAGGTATTGTTAAAACACTACAAAATATGGTTCTATCCATTTGGCAACGACAGCAAACTAAAAGAACAAGCAAAAACTGCAGTTAAGAACAGATGTTACCATGAATATGTGAAGCAAGAAAGCCAAGAAAAAAAAGTCTAAGAAAGAAACAGAGGAGGGAGAAGGACCAAAAAGGTGTGTCATTTGGGTTAGGGGGTTACATTTTGTCTGTTGTCCGCAGCGGAGTGCATGTCTGAGTAGCGCAGCTGCATTCCTGGCTCATTATAAAGGCTGCTGAGCTGTGGGGAAGCTTGAGGTAAAGGCTGAGGCTGCTGCTGATGCTAGGAGGGATTGAGAAAAGAACAGTCAATACAAGACAAAGAGGTACAGGGAAAGATCAAATCTGGGGAAAAAACTACATAAAAAACACTTAATATATTAGGATTATCCTCATACTAAGCATGGAGAATTATGGATTTAAAATGAACCTGTGGATCTTGCTTTTGGATATACAGAATTCCACCACATATGTTGTCATTTTCACCATAGAGCTTCTGTCACAAAAGAAAGTCAGTGGCTGAAATTAACTGAAGCAAACAGGCAAATAAAGTACAGCGTAAAGATGATGTTTCCTATCTTCACATTTTGTGCAACTCCCTGTATCAGTGGGACTCTTCCAAATGTGAAAATAGCTTTGATGTGAACATTACATAGTAAGTATGAATTAATTAGATACTTTTTAAGCAAAAAAAGCCAAATAAAGTATGTGACTTTACATTTTTGAAGCAGACAGCATTTTTAAAGATTTTGAGCTGTTGTAAGCGGGGTCCAAGCCCCCCGGCTAGTTCCAGAGATGGTCCGTGCCAAGTTTCGTGTCGATCGGACTTGCGGCTTCAGAGGAGTTAATTAAAATAGGTTTTCCAGTTTTTGCGATTTTGCAAAATAAAAATGTCATCGCACAGAGGCGTGTCATATGCCATCGGAATCGGCAGCATCCCCCAAATACATAGACTTTAGTTTTATGAATGTGCAATGTAGTAGGCCTTAGTTATCCAGCAAAATGTGCTTTGGTTGAAAATCCCATTGAAATGAATGGGATTGTCTGTCCACATTTGAGCTGTGATTGTAGCGCCACCTTTTGGCCGAATTGCACCAATTTTTTCATGTGTCATGAGGAGGCCATAGGGAACAAATCATCCAAATTTGGTTTGAATCGGACTTGTGGTTATGGAGATATAAAATGAATGTAAGTCAATAGGATTTTTTCTTACGTCTTTAATTTGCAATAACAGCGCCACCTATGGGGTTATTTGGGTAAAGGTTGGTGCCTGTAGTAAGGAGACCATCTTGAACACTTAGGCAGTGGTTTCATGTCAGTGTGAGTTGTGGTTATAGAGGAACAATTTTCTTGGTTTAAATAGCGCCCCCTAGGTTCGAGTTGCACCAAATTTTGTACAGGCCCTCAGGGGGGCGTCCCGCATACGTGCTCCGAATTTGGTTTCGATCGGCCTTTGCAAAGCGAAGATATGACATCATTTTCTGTTGTTAGTGTTTATCGCAAATTTCTTAGCGTATAATTGCGACATTTTTTGTTGTCTCAAAATTCCCTATACAAACTTTGTAGAGCTCGGTCCAGAGATTATCCGTGCCAAGTTTCGTGCCGATCGGACTTGCGGCTTCGGAGGAGTTAATTAAAATTAGTTTTTGCGATGTAGCGAAAAGAAGTCTAGGCGGACATGGGCGTTGCCTATACCAGGAGATTCAGCTCGATCCCCCGAACGTGTGAATATAAGGTTTTTGATGTATGCCTTCGTAGGCGGGAGTTCCAAGCCCAAACGCGAAAAATTAGTCATAGCACCCCCTAGAGGTAAAAGTGTGCAAATTTTTGCGCCTGAGGTACTTGCAGGGGTTTGTACCTACCCTATGAGTTTCGCGTCCCTAGCAGTTACCGTCTAGGCTGCAGTAGTGGAATTAGCGACGGAAGAATAAAAAATAAACAAAAAACGAGAACAATTAAAATAGGGTTCCCAGCCCCGCTGGTAATGGGAACCGCAATGCCTTGCATTCGCGGGTTCCCAGCCCACTTTGGGCTTGGACCCTAATAAAAATTCAAGCAGAAGCCCCAGTTTGCATAATTGTGCCCAACAATGTTATCCACTCCGTTCTGAGCGATTCAATCCAACCTCTGAGTGTTCTCACCGACTGGTTTGCAAGCTGAGGTAAGGTCTGGATGCGCTGGGCGTTCCACTTGAAGGGCATGTTCGGGTTGTACACAGCTTCCACAAGGACCCGGTCACCCACCTGAGGAGTCTTTCCCTTCACAGCACTGAAAAGATACAAAAAAGCATTCAGACATCTCTCCATGTCAGGTCACATCAGTTTCAAGTTGAAAAATGTATATATCCTTTGGAACTATCTGTTAGGGATCTATGTAATGTCCTGGGAAATGAAGATGGCAGGGTAATAAGAAAAAGGCAGCATCAATGTAATGCATACATTGAAGAAACGATAGCTAGGAACAGCATTTGATGACTGCATTTAATTTACTATTCTACCAACACACTCATTTGCACAAGAAATACAGTCTGACATGCCAAGAAGCAAACTAGCTTTCACCTTAGCTGAAAGAAGACATCTTCATCTACGAAGCCAAATGTGTCATGTAGCTTGTTGACAACACCAGTGAAGACTCGCTGCTTCTGTGGCTGCGTCTGCTGTTGGTGGCTTGAACGTGGGGTTGGGTAGGAAACGGTAATCTGGGCTGTTTGCTGCGGGTTAGACAAGCTCAGGCTGGTGGGCAGGGCGACGGGAGGCTGGGTGTTGGGAAAAGAAAGAAATATCAAATGAGTTTTTCCTCCTATAAACAAACACACAGCCATAAAGACAATGGAAAATAACCATCAATCAATAACACAAAAAATGTTTTGTTTTTTTATTTATGTGTGTTTTGGCACATTACCTGAGAAATCAGTGCCTGCTGAGGCTGTGGAAGCTGTGAAGAAAGAAGGAAAACAGAAAATACCAAGAGTGAACATTTTGTTGACTTCATATTATAGATTTGCCCACATTACAATGCCACAACTTGTGCTGTCATACAGTTCTCTACAGCCCATGTTTGTGAGTTCACCAATGTATTGCTAGTGGAAACAACACCTATTTAGCGTTACATACACACATACTGTCACATAAGTAGTCATATCAAATTGCCCTTACAGTACATTAACACGATATGCCTTAAGAGAAAATTACTTAGCTAGTAAGAAATGGAGCACTACAGCACAAGTAAAAAAAAATGGATTAAAAAAAATCTACAAGTAAATTGAATCTCACATTAAAAGAGTGCAAATTGATATTACCAACAAATAAATCAAAGCTTCAAGGAATTTTTAATTTACTCTTGTACCACATCTACTAATATGTCACAATCTATATGAAGCTGGGACAAAGCCAACAATAAAAGCATCATGTCAATCTAATTTATTGGAGAATCTAAACCAACTAATATATTCTTCAGGGTTCGTATGAGACTCTCCAAAATAAAGTGTGACACAGAGCAAAATGAGACTATGTTTCACCTGATGAGGTACATTGTACAGTTGCTGTTGAGGGGGTTGCTGGGGAGGTTGCTGCTGTTGCTGTTGTTGTTGCTGCTGCTGCTGCTGCTGCTGTTGTTGCTGCTGCTGCTGCTGTTGCTGCTGATACTGCTGAAGGGCTGAATTAATCTGAGACTATATACATTACAAAGAGAATGGGAGAGAAAGTAGTTAATCAAACAGTGTTACATGTGCCCAAGTCAAAATGCACAGATAAATGCTGAGTTGCTTAGTACTCCCTCATGGTGACTGACCTGCTGTAGTGCAGCAGCAGCGGCAGCTGCTGCAGCTTGCTGCTGCAAGGCAGCAGTTTGCTGAGACAGCTGATAGTTTGCAGCAGACTGGTTGCTAAGAGAGACTGCAGCCAAAGCAGACTGTTGAGAGTAAACAGAGGGAGATGCTCCCAGAAGAGACGGTTGCTGCACACCGAGAGCTACAGAGGGGGGGGGGGAGAATAAGGCACAAGATTCAGAGGGGTGTAGAAAAATACACTGAATGTTGATGTAGAATAGAATGAGGGAGATGTGATGGAAGAAGTAAGAGTCAATGAGAAAAAGTTCATTTAGTACAATATTAAATATTATCGTGCATGCAATGACAGAAGAAATGAAACAATGAACATCTGATTTGCTATACTCACAGTGCAAGCTGTTAAGATCAAGAGACTGTCCCGAATGTCCCGGTTGGGACACCGCTGTGGTGGCAAATTGAGTCGCCCACGGCGGATTCTTCTGTCCCCCGTATTGGGCCATGACTGCTCACGCTAAGAGCAGTCTCTGCTCACTAGTCCAAGATTTGTCACTAAAACAAAAAATAAAATACAGATAAAATAAGGTTAGTTTGGTAAGAAGTCCAGTAGATTCCTGGGGTAAAGGAATGTTGTTAATTTGTGCACCCAAATTAAGTTAACACAAATAACCTATTTTGCCGTGAAATAGGTTTGAGCTAAGAAAGATAACAACGTGATAACAACAAGCAAATAAAGAGGAATAAAACCATGTCCAATGTAGCATGAAAACTGTTACACAGCTAACGTTAACAGCTGCAGGACAGAACCCCGTGGCATGAATGCGATAACACTCATATTACATTTGAGAGACTATATTCACTAACGTTAATGTAAAATTAAAGGTGCCTTTTACAAGACTATGTTGTTTACACCGGCTGGAGATACCACAAGAACATTTAACTTTAGCTATCTTAGTTCCTACGGTTATATTACTAATTTAATGCCGTTTGCCTAACACGAGGGACTACATAACGCAACTGAAGGGACGATTTATGAAGAGACGAGAGCATGACATGCTCGTGCGCAGGAATCCTTAAGACATTTTACCCTTGATTTCTGCAGTGCTTTGTAGACAGAGTAAAGTAAATGCTGACACAGCAACCTCGACAGGCTCAACGCAGTCAGGCTAACACGCTACTTTAACTGACAGTACGCTAGCGCAGGTTACCAAGCTAGTGCTGTTATTGTTGTTACAGCAGCTAACGTTAAACTAAAGCTTCAAGTTATTAATATAGCTTCCTCCACGTTATTAAAACATGTTTAGTTAACGTTCCTACTATATTAACACGCACCATGACTGGCACTGTTAGACACATAGAGTAGCCAACACTTGGCAAATCGTTAGCTTTGTTGCTAAATTAGCCTCGTGCAGGATTTGTTATCAGAAGCGAGGCCCGAATTAACGTCTGCTGGCTCGCGCAGTCGGTGCTGAATGACCAATGTTTTAAAAAAAAATAATAAAAACGTACACTTGCCAATGGCAGCTACTCATCTGCATGTAGCTAACAATTGTACTTAAAAATAACATTAAATGTTCACTATAAGAAACGTCGTAAGATTTAAACACTAACAGCTTACCGTTGTGTCCTGTGTGCGCCGGTGTCGATGTAGACATGGATTGCGCATGCGCGAGCTGGTGAACCCTATCAGTGATGAATCTGAATTTACCTTGTTTTATTTATAGTCTATGATATTAACTTATACTAGTTCTTGTCCAATAAATTCTTGCCCCCAGATGAGTAAAAAAAAGATAAGAAATATTTTAAATCATTACTTAGTGTGAAGACTGTTACATTTCACTATTCTTTGCTTTTATTCCAGTATGTGAGTAGTCAGTCCTTGGTTGTTTTTTTCCTCTACCCACATGAAATTGCACGAGTCGTAGCTAGAAGAAAATAACAGTAATAATAATCAAGAAAGGGAACTGTACCCGTCTGACAATAATTCTGTATACTGACTCAATTTTAATTATTTATTTCATCTTAATAACTGCCCTGGAAAAACACATGAAAATTAGCCTGTTGAGCTAACTCTGGCTCATTTACAGTTACTTTGCTGTTAATTAATGAGCACTGTTTCTGTCAAATAAACAAATAAATGAAATGAATCAACAAAGATTTGCTTTCAAACTGTGAACTTTGTTTCATGTGACAGTAAATCTGAATGGATCACAAATCAGATAAATATAGCATACATATCTTATAGGGTGTCCACTAAATGCAGCCTAAACATTTTATTTCATTTATAGATGATGCATTAAAAAGCAAAAGCAGTTTAGTTCTGTTTAATTTGGTATATGGTCACAACAACTGGAATATCATGTCAAATCTTCATTATGCATGACCATAACCAATGTCAAAAACGTTCACAATATTTCCATACTATGGAAATATTCTTTCAAAATATACAATATTTATAAGAAATAAATATATCACATTTACAGCCATCACAACAGAGCATTTTGACTGGTTTGAAGAATGACAGTATTTTTCGTATGGTACAGGGGGCATACAGTATGTACATATACAATGTGAACTCTTAACAGTATACACACAAAATAGCAGGTAATTTTGATTGTAGAAGTGTAAGGGAAATAATGCATGGCTGTGTTTTCACACAGTGACTCACATTTTTCTTCTAAAAAAAACCCCTTGAGTGTGTTGGTCGAGGAGGTTTTTATTTTTCTTTTAATTTGCGTTCCACCTCTGAGAAAACTTTTGCATTGATTTCATCCACTTCATCTTCCACCTGGACAAAAAAATACAATTTACAAAACATGAAATGTGACATAAAAGACGGTAGAGACTATTATTGTACCATCATTCCAATCATGTAAAAAACTCAGTATAGTAGCAAGTAAGTAAAATGAATATCAAAATAGGATTATCTTTTCTTCGTTTTCATCATTTTACTCAACTCTAATACTGTCTGGATTCCTGTATATGATAATCTAAATAACCATACAGAAACTTCTGAAACAAATCCTACAATAAAACTGATCTTGATAATCACCTGTTCCACATTGTCTACTTCAGGGATATAGAACTGCATCATGTTCTGAATGCCGTTTTTAAGGGTAACTGTGGAGCTGGGACACCCTGTGCAGGAACCAACCAGCTTCAGCTTGACTGTGCCGTCCTCAAACCCCTTAAAGATGACATCGCCTCCGTCCTCCTGCACTGTAGGCCTTGTAAGAGAATGGAACCATATCAGTTCAAAGCAGCACAAAGGACAGACACATCAAGACTGTTATCTCAGCACAGCTATCTGTGAGCGCCACTGTTATGAGGACTAAGTAAAGAAATATCATAAAGAAATATTTGATCAGGATTGAAATAATATTTGAAATACATTAACGATTAAACAGTAAGCTATATCCCACTTGCAACAGACAGACAGAGACTACATTTATTACCTAAGTTGCTCTCAAAGTTACTAGTTTTCTACCTGATTCTGGTGTCCAGAAGCTCCTTTATCATAGATACAATATCATCATCCTCTTCAGAATGACCTACAATAAAGAAAATTTAGATAATTTTATAATATGCAGTCAAGCCGCCGCATAACTCCAAGGTGTCTAACATGGACAGATTGCATACTCACTGTTTTCATTGTATACTGCCCCTGTTGATATTGGGTCACCACTCTCAAAGAAGTTAGCAATGGCCTCCAAAGCATGACGCTTAATGTCAGTCCATTCCACATCCTCGTCTGTCTGCCAGGAAAACAAAGATAACATGTGATGTCTCACAACAAAGATTTCATAGGAACTGAATCATGGACGGAGACAATCTTTACTTACTTTAGTGACTGTGATGAAGTCAGGGCCAAAGAACACACTTTTTACTCCTTCGATTTCAAACAGGTCCCTGAAAGAAAGATGTTATCATGTTATTGTTCAACAAAAAGTGAAAAACATGAAATCTGTGTTCTTGTTAGTTCATTTATTGATAACATCCACTTTGTGCTGGCCTTTATCAAGAGTGTCACTGATGATTGCATTGCTTTTTTACAACGCTGTCATTTTAATCAAGACAAGCCAAAACGTATCAGCAAAAAAAAAATCATATCTACACAATATATTCATGTAATCAGTTGCTTTTAGTTCCCAGATATCCTGGAGTATCACTCAGTGTGTAGTGCAAACAGTACATCTGTCACATCTTTGCTAAAAGATTTTTATAAGCAGACAAAAACTCATCAGTCATGAATGTGCAGCTTTCCCATTCTCTTTTTTTATGTCTGCCTGTAATATTTAAGTATGCTTTTTCCCTCAGATATTTTTCTCATGTCTTGACATCTTTTTTGACCTGCCTTAAGGGGAAACATGGTAGAGCGCTTCGCTTTACGGTTTCTATTTTATAAAATTAGAAACAGTACAGCGTAAAAGCAACAAAAAACAACAGTAAACTGGACACACAACCTGGCTAAAGATGAGCATCCAGCTGAGCTTGGGGAGGGAAAGTCAAGCGTCCCACTTCCTAGGACAGGTTTACCAGGGAGAAACTTCAAGCTTCTAGGGTTTGGTGTGTCTTGAGTCTGGATGGACAGGTGTCTTACTGGAAGATATAAAAAAAAACAACAATTTCTTAGTAATGGTTATACGTTTATGGGGTTTGTTTTCTTGTATACATGGCAGCATGATGATTACAACA
This sequence comes from Lepomis gibbosus, assembly GCA_029875015.1. NCBI lineage: Eukaryota > Metazoa > Chordata > Actinopteri > Centrarchiformes > Centrarchidae > Lepomis > Lepomis gibbosus. Next base: position 63,246 of record JAPMOB010247910.1, read on the forward strand.
AGATGACAAGTGAATGTATAAAGTTGTCCAAACAATGGGTATCTCACTTGAGAAGACTGTGATTCTTGTCCCAAGCTGAGGCTGGTCTTTCCTAAAGCTCTGGGTCGTGCACTGTGAGTGGTATGAGCTTCTGGTCTTGTCTGGAAACCTTACAAAGTCAATAATATTAGACAATGCCTGTTCATCAACATTGGACTAATATTCATTCATTTTTGAGGCAAAATTAAACAGTAAGGTGGCGTTGACGGGTGAAAGCAACGTCAGTAAATGTTTACCATAGCTGTTAGCTCAGGGTTTTGATGTACAAGCCTACAAACTTACGACATTATCCAGAGGCTGTTTTACTTAACTGACCAACTTTACAGTCCGAGCTAGCTAAGGTTAGCGGCTAACTTTCAGTGACATGACTGAGATTGGGGAAGACACACATGTGAGATCAAAAATGATTACACGTGGATATAATTAACTGTTTCGATATCTCCACCCTTGTTATGGGTGGATTGGATTAGAGTGACAATCCTTTTTCCAGTGTCGCAGTTTGCTAAATCAGCTAATTAGCTAGCTAAAATTATCATCTCAAACACACGTAGGAATTGCAAGTTTATGATTTACACAAGTATCACAAGTTGACATATCAGCAGTACAACATGTGCAAAACGATATGTTATAGCTGAAGAGGTTCAAACCTCAAGTTAGCCGTATTTCTTGCCCGTAACAAATGGCGAAGACCCCATCTCATGTGCGCCGCCATTTTGTTTGTTTTGGAAATGAGGACCTCATGTGGTAGACAGCGCAAAGTCCTGAACAGGTATTTGTTAGATATCTGTTTCAGATATTTACCTTTCTTTTTTAATTTACTCAATGAAACAGGTAAAGTTATTTATTGGGCTTTTGACAGACAAAAATAAGTAGAACAATAATACAAAGTTATACATAGTAATATATTTATAGAGACTTGTTAATTATCATAAAGAATTGTATTATAGAGTGCATTGAGGGTACCAACAAATAGCTGTTTCCCTAAAGAATATATTTATACTTTATTTAAAATGTAAGCCATGAGACCAGGTTGTTTGTCTCAACATTCGAAACATGACAGCATGGGCCGAAGATGTAGTCAGGTTATTTACATAAGCAGTAGGCATAGAGGTAGCCTACTTAAATCCTAGTACCACAGGTAAGAGTCCAGCATTTTAAATTTTACTGCATGATATACACCTAAAAATGTAATATTAAGTAGCTAGTAATTATTACTGTCAAAAATGTAGTGGAATAAAACAAAATACTATCTTCCATTAAAATGGAGTGAGGTAGAAATATAAAGTAGCATAAAATAGAAATGTTCAAGTAAAGTACCTCAACGCTGCACTGGCGTAAATTTACTTAGTGACTTTCTACCACTGGATGGCAGGTAAAACAAAGGATGTCACTGCCACATCAAACTGAAAACATTCCTTACGTTACAGTCATGCAGAAAATTGTTTTGTTTTGTTTTCCAGCCTATGTATTTTATAACTCTCAAATTCAATGTATCTGTTGGAAGAGTTCATCATTCAAATCCAGACTCACCTGATAATCAAAATCAAACTCTGGAGTTTCTGCTAAGATGGAGCATTAATATGAGTCTGTTTGGAATAAAACAAACAAAGTGACAGCATCTAGAAGGCCAACCCCATATTTCCCAACATTTGTTCTCACAGGACAAGGTGGTGTTCCAAAGGAGTGGCAGAGAAAGACAGACTCTCCCATAAAAGCAGTGCCATACCCTGGTTGGTGAAAGACTATAATTAACTACAGCAGTGCAACTGTCTGCTTGAAGAACTTGCACTACATGTCATAAAGGGTTAGGACTTTATCATTTGTTCTGTTATACTAATCTTGTTAGGTTGGTATGGGGCTGACTACTTAAGAAATCGTTAAAATCCCTGGAGAGGTCTACCGCTGAGAGCATCTGGATTTCAGGAATCCCTGTTTTAATTTGTTACCTATCGTCTTAACTACCAAGACATGGTGCTTTGGATTATCTTCCCTATTTCCCTTGCTCTGGTGTCTTTCATTGGAACATGGACTGTGTAAGTTTACCAGAAATTTACATTCTCTCATTTGTCTTTAGAGCCTTGTGAAATTATGAAAACATTTGTTTTTACAAGTACAACTTTTTATTCTGAATCTCTTTGTGTGCTGACAAGCAAATGCCATGTTTCTGTTAGCGTTAGACCTTGTGAACAATATGAAAGAGCTAGTAAATACACTTCTTAATCAGTATTATTTACATCTGAAAGCTTGTAAGTTTAAAGCTGATCATGAAGCTCTAAATGTTCTATGAACGATTATAATAGTGTGACAACAATGATGCTCCTTAAGTACTTCATGATTATCAAGAGTGGTATTTGATCTGTACATTTGTGCCTTATTGCTGATACCACCTGGCCTTGAACACAAAGTGATGGCTCCACAATATGTTTTGGCAGACTGCTTTTATTATAATATTTTAGCACTATGTATCTGTTATCTGTAAAAAGTGTGTAGGTATAAGTCCACCTCAGTGTAAGAAAACTTATGAACTTATATATTACTTATATAATACCTACACTTACATAGAGCATACAGCAGCCTTAAAATATGTGTTCCAGCAAGTTTTTTGCTGCAAGGTGTGTCCACCAGACTGGCAAGAGGCAATGGCACTTTCATTTTGTGTTTGACTGATTGTCTTGATAAAGTTAATATTTTAAAAATAATAAAATAAAATAAAAAGGTAAAATATTTTTTCCAATTGCAGGAGCTCTTTTTTTCAATATATTTAATATTTGTGGTGGTTTATTGATGAATCAGTATTAGAATAAAATCACTGGAGCTTAGTGGGCATCCTCTCTTCCTCAGTTTATAAATAATAGATAATAAACTTTATTTAAACGATGCTTGTCAAACACAAAGTGCTTTATTTGAACTAGGATAAAACATTCCAAGACTGAGAAACATAAAATTAGGAAATTAACATGGTACAGCAATAAAATAAAATATTGAGGCCATCGGTTTTGTAGTTAAATAAAATATATCCCAGAAATCCTAATAAATTCATTCATTCACCAGGAATGTTCTGTTCATGACTGAGTTTCGACCTTTATTCTGAAAAAATGGTTATGGATGTTTTTTTTATATCAACACATCAATAATAGAAAAACTACCGTGTCATACTACCATAGTTTGAATGTGAATGAGCCAAATATTAAAATTAGATGTCACATTAGAATTTCTCTTGTTTCATGTTTCCAGATATGGCCTAGCCTTCTACAACAACCATGTGTGCTCTCTCAGTGACTGGTGAGTTGTGTCTCATTATTGTAGATAGCTGATCACCAGCATTTGGATGTGACAGATTCTTGAGAACCTCCTTACGTTGTTTTCAGGGGAGGTGTCACCTACTGCCGAGAGAATCAATCCACTGCCTGCTGCCTTGTTCCCACTATAAGGTGAAAATGCAGCTCACTTTAAGTCACCATTCGCTTCTCCTTTCCAGTGGAGTAGTAAGACATAATGACATCAACATAATATGTGATTCCAGCTCAAGTGGAACCAGTGCACCAGAAAACTGCCTTTTTACAGCTGTAATCAATGCTGGATCCTTTCTGTGTGAGTAGACCCTCCAAAGGCCTAACACATGTTACATGATATGAATGATATGTGTTATCTCAACTGTGTTCCCCTTTTTTTTAGTTCTGGTGTTCTGTATATTCCACCATGCCCATATTATGGAGAAACACTCATGTCATTCCATGCTAAGCAAGTTTGCACTGGTCTTTGGTGTCGTGGCAGCCATGGGGGCATTCGCAGCTGGGAACTGCAATGTAAGTACTGCACTACCTGCTGAACTTGTTCAAGTTTACCATGAAGTTATGCATTGTTGTACCATAATCCACAATGTCAAGGGCCCATCTATCTGTAATCTCACAAAACAGTAAGCTGACAGGACTTTGTCATATAACGCTAACAATAAAGCTGAGCACCAGCAAACAAGGGTGGGTAACTATTTGTTTTATTTAATAATCTGTAATGATTTAGAGCCCATGCAACGTTGGCAAAGCTGGCAAACTCCTCCGCAGTTTTTAACATAGGATTGACTGATTTAAAGTTAATTGTATCATTTTATGTGACCCAATATCAACATCAGCACTACATAATAATATTAAAATTTTCCATTTTGTACGACACATACCAATTAAGCAGCTGTTTCCTACATGATAAACCAAATCAGACTAATATTGCTAGACCATAAAACCAGTGTATTAAACAGGAGTGTATGGGAAGCACTTACAATTAAAAATAATTTTAAAGAGAAATTAAAATGCACGCTTAGAAAGTCTCTCCAATTGCAAGTGCCGTTTTGTCAGGTGACATAGTTACTGTATTTCACTCCGACTGCAGGAGGTGGTTGCTGTTTTAAAGTTAATAGCTGATTAGTAAAAACATTCAGTATTCACATCCACACATCTATCAATGTTGAATAATCTCTGCACTGATTTCAACTATGTATTCATCTATTCATCCCTTCAAATTGCTTACTGTCCTCCACAGCCAGGTGAGCTGACACTCCTTCACTATCTGGGTGCTGCCATCAGTTTCCTGTGCATCTGCTTCTACACTGTCCTGCTCACTGCGCTCACTAGTAAGTGTGTGCTGACGGGATATGAGAAGGTCCTCTACCCAGTACGCATCGTCCTCACAGTGATTCAAGCCATTGTCACCATCTGCTGTATCCTTTCATAAATCATAACAGGTAAATGAAATGCACTTTTGTGTGGTAATTATTCCACAAATCTCCTTCATTTGGGGGCATTTTGCACAAGTTATAATGATAGGTGGCCAGTGAGTTGTGACTTGGATCAGTACATTTCAGCAATTGACTTCAGCAGTGAATTGCATTGTCCAGCTGTTTCTCAGCACTATAGTCTCTTTATGCAATATTTGGATCCGGTCTGCTGCTCTGTTTGCAAAGTAGGACTGGCCACAGCAGTCCACATGACAAAAGTAGATTTGAAATAATGTCATTTGATCAATATTTAACCAGTGTTTGTTTCCTTGTAATACTCCCAGCCGCACAGTGACACAACAAGAGTCCTCTGCTGGAGCAGTTTAGGATTTCACGTTAAGCTCAAAGACACTTTTGACACTAATTTGTGATACACACCTTTAAGTTTGGAGATTGAACCTCTAGGCCCCCTGTTTGAAGTGGCACACATCAAAACTGATTACAGTTTCTATATACAGACTAGTCTATGTGTGCAACAACATGAGGTACTCTACTAAAGGATGACAAGAGCTTTTTCCCTGTAAAACGTTCACAGTCATCCAGGTCATGTTATATCTAGAAGGGCTAAGTCAAAGGCAGCCAGGCTCTCATTAGATTCACACGTCATCTAAAAAGCTTCTTCTAAAGCAAGTTGCCTTTGACTTAGCACCTCTAGAAACAGCATTTTGTGCCATGATACATTTCTATTGTGTGTATTACTGTCATCAAGGGTTTAGGCAGTGTGTCTTGATGTGATCTCCAATCCATTCAGGAGCACTATACAATGAAAGATTCTTATAAGTGATCAATGGCACATCTGACTGCCACTGGCTGATCCATGCATCCTTAACTTAAAACTCCTCAGACACCGCTTTGTTTGCCCAGGACGAGTATTTTTATGTTCACGTGTCAGCTATATTTGAGTGGATACTCAGCGTCAACCTGGAGCTCTTTGAGCTCAGCTATGCCGTGGAGTTTTGCTTCTTTTCATCCTACATGCTTTCAAATCTGTTGAGCAAACGAGACGAAGAAAAGCCTTTGATGATAAGTATGTCCTGATATGAGGCTGCCAGGGTCCGGCCAAAGCACATGAGCAGGGAGAAGGGACTGAGTGAAACATCTGTAAAGACAGTGGCTGGACCGTGGCTAGGGGACGAATAATGTTTTTTCATCATTTTGCTGGAATGGATTTACATTAATTTATGGATTAAGACCACTTTAATTCCACACTCTTGATGCTGATGCTTAAAATTGTATGATTTTCTTTTCTGGGCATTTCTGTTCCTTAGGTAAAACATTATTTATTTATTGAAACAAACCAGCTTGTACAGCAAATGAACAAAACTTATCAGTCGTATTATACTTTTATGGAAGACACGGTGATACTCTGCCAATAGAACAAATAACCTGAGGTGTCTCTACTATACATATTATTTATGTTAATACTTTTTTTACGCATTGACTTTCTATCGGATGCTAACTTAATCAACAATGAACTAAAATATCCTCATCAGGCGGGATGACGAAAGCAATCAAACTTTCACTGATGCTGGCTTAACATTAAGATTTTTCAGTGGATCTAAGCACTTGTATATAGGTTTGGCACTTTAATAAATTCCTGATCACTGTACAAACTGAGAAGTCCTTTTATTCTGCTGATACACAGATATGACTCTGACAAGAGTAGAGGACGTTACTATACACCCATTCAGACATTTCAGGTCTCTGTGACGTCTCAAGATCCTGTTTGACTGGATGATTAACTGAGCAGCATTCAGAGATATTCATTTTTAGACTATTCATTCTCGAGAACGTCAACGCCTCAACGGTTACAGATCTATAAGTGCAGTGTTTTTTACGTAAAACACAGTGGGTGTCATCCTTTCAACTACAACTTTTTAAGGTGTGGTTTATGTATCTCAGTGAATGTGTAAATCAGAGGTCAAACTAGATCAATCATTTCTGAATGTAATTAGGCCTAAATGTTTGGGGTTTTTTTACAGCAACTCAAGGGCTCTGACAATGTATTTTCTCGCAGTTTTTCAAGGTGTGGTTAAAGAACCAAAATCAGAACTGGTTATTTCACTTGAGAGATTTCTTTTATTTGTGGTCATGTTCTTGGCTGCCCTCATGTAAGTGGGCAGGGCACATACATCCAAGCATCAAAATTAAACGCAAACTTCCAGGTTCTTTTCTTGCAGTAACAAAATGCCAAAATCCCATTGACATTTGGAACAGAGCCTTTCTCAACAGTAGGCTATATCGTGTGGCCGCCTTTATATGTTTAGATGTTTGTCAATATTTATGTTTTTTAGCAGCCTTTAAGTTACATGTCTACAGAAGATGGGAGTCCCCTGTAGCCTACTCACAAAGTAGTTGTGGAACCTTGGGTCCCTGCTATAAAGATATAATTAAATTTACCAGTTTTTTTTATACCAACTGTAGTAATGGATGTCAATTTATCCTAGAAATATGGAAAGTAAACCCCAGGAACACACTTCGTTTTTCTGAAAGGTCGATTAAAAAATGCTAGATGAGAGAGTGAATTGAGTTTCACAAGCTAGTGAGCCGGTGTTCTGACTATGTTCTGCCCTATCGAAAAATGCTACCTTATGTGTTCCCTTTTTCAATTTCATAAAGTTATAACTCTTACAGTATTATGACATCTTCTGTTTTTTATTATATTATAACATCATTTCAGAGTATTCTGACTAGTAATGATTTTTTTTAAATATTGCTGACGATCAGCCTCTATTTCGAAGGCATGCCCAACAGCAAGGTTGCACAGATTTATGGGCGTGGATACGCACGCCTACAACCGCTAAGTAGCACATCTCGGTAGGTAGCATGAATCGACATAGCTCAGCAACATTTGAAGCGGCAAACTCGAAGAAGCAGATTAACTTTGTTTTTGAATGCTTAAACCTTGAAGGGCTGCACAATTAATCTAATCGCAATCGCGATGCCGTCATGTGCGATTGCGTAACCGCTAAAAGTATGCGATTTAATAAAACAGAAAAAGTGTGCGTGACGCTCTCGTGACGCTGCAGTCTGCGCATTCCTCCGCCCACACCGGGCGAGCAGTGTCCAAGTAACTTTTAAGACAACAACCTACCGTG
>JAPMOB010247915.1:0-10346 GCA_029875015.1 Lepomis gibbosus
GTAGATTAGAGACGAGATGGAATCTGTATTGTGGCTACAATCAGAGCCCACTATTATAACCACCTTTGCATCAGACAATACAGCATTTTAACAGTAGACAGCTCTAAAGGATTTTACAACAGCTGGAAGTGATACTTTACAGATCTGGAGAATTTTATCTTCTCCATACCTGCTGCTGGAATTCCACAACTACCGCTCAGTGTTTTGTCTGTGAGTTATCTTCAAAAGCTAACCTTGTCTTTGTGATAATCTACACATACAGTATATACTAAATACTAAAATTGGTCAATTATATGTAAATTAAGTTCACAAAGGCTGCATATTTTGATAATCAGATAAAACAAATTAAAGGGTGTAAGCAAATGTGATAACAACTACATTTTGTGCTCTCCAGGATGGTTGGATAACTTCCACTCAGTGGTAATTCACACCCCCAAATCTCCAGCTCACTGGTAACATTTTGAGACTTTAACCTAACAAGAAAGAATGGAAAATGGAAAACTTGCTTCATGGGCAAAAGTAGTTTCATTGGCAACCTAGTCTGCCAAAGTACTTTGTACATGGGCACATCACTGCTTTGAGCTAAAATCAGGATGCCAACATGCTCACTATGACAAAGCGAACATACTGATGTTCAGCAGGTAATATTTACCAGATTGTCCGCATCTTAGTTTTGCATTTTAGCATTTTAGAAAACTAACATTTGCGAATTAGCACTAAACACAAGTACAACCGAGGCTAATTTTGCAGATATTTGGTCATAAAACATAGAACTGGACACATTGAAATTTTCACCTGATGATGGAGTCAGTCAGAGGATCACCAAAATTATTACAATCCATCATTAGGATGACATGAATATCTGTACCACATTTCATGGCAATCCATCCAATACTTGAAGAGACATTTCACCCAAAATCATAAATGTCAACCTAATTGTGGTGCTAGAGGAAAAGTCAGAGGGATACATCATCTAGAACCATGAATGTCTGTACAAACATTTATACCGATCTGTTCAAGAGAAAGTATTACAATGAATAAATGAAAATCTGACCTAGTTATGGCGCCAGATAATAAGTCAGAGGATCATCAAAGTCCTTAGGAATCATCCTCTGGAGAACATGTTGGTACAACATTTTATGGCAATCCATCCAGCAGTTGTTGAGATATTTCAATCTGTACCAAAGGGGTGGATTGACCAACCAACCAGCCAACTGATTGGCATTACCATCCATAGCATTGTGCTGCTAGTGTGGCTAAAAGGAAGCATGGCTTAAAGTACAATATTATTATAGTCTTTCAGGAATTGAACCAATTAAAAGGTATAGATCAATTAGTTTGTATCATTTCATTTACATTCACCATTTTACAGCCATTGTTAATTTGCTGTTCCTTTTGTGACTGATCCCACTCCTAAAATAAGTAATAGCAGATGAAAAGGTAAAAGGATAATCATATGAAAAAGTATTGTGAGGGGATTTTGTTTTGTTTTCAGTGAGGTTAAGCTTTAATTGTGTTATTTTCATTTATAGTTTTCATAATGCGAGCGAAGCTGTTTGAGATTGTAACTGGCCGTGAAAAATAAACTAGACTTGATTTCAATAATGTGCTTATCCTTGCCTGCTCTGCACTTTGCTGTGTCAAATACTGAGTCAATAATCTATGCAGTAGGCTACTGTGCAACAATTAGGACAGTAACAAAGCGGTAGCAAAGACAAAACTAAAAACCCTGAGAGTCAATATCGTTAACAGCCAATCAACTACAAGTCTTTGGAATTGTGCCATCTGTCATATTTCTTCATCTGCTGTTAACATGATATTACAGTTTCTTTCATTTTCAAAAGTTGCATCAGACTGCTAATATCCAACAATACACAATTGAAAAGAATTTCCATTCACTCTTTCATGATAATTTGCATTTAGCAAGACAGCAAGTTGGCCAAACCTTTTTGATTGTGGGCCATTTACAGAAAAATAATAAGAAATTGCAGGGCAAATTTTCTGTATTTGCTTGCAATGTTCTGTCTTTTTGGTTCCGCCAAATCAACTGAAGTAAATGTTTTCATCTACTAGTGATCCATCATTGTAGGCAGGGTTTGAAATATTTTTACTATCTGCCACTGTGGCAAGTATTTTATTTATTTTTTGTCTGCCATTGAGAAACTTTATCTGCCACTTTTGAAATGTATGCACTAGATGAAGGAATAACATTCAGCTCATTTATGCATCAATTTATGTAAATAATGTTGTCATTCAATGTCCGGTATATTACACAAAAACATTACATGAATGTTTACATGCACGAAGGACCCATGTCTTTCAGTACATGACAATCACTCCATCTTAATTCACTTAACAATCACCAACAAGCCAGTATTTCCAAGGTACAGAGACAAAAAGAAACACCAAGCACACAAGAACTTTAAGTTCACTACAGTGTATTATATAGTCAGTGCTCAATATAAACCCAACAGTTCAATCATCAAGGAATAGGTCCTTATCTCCGTTCAAATCTCCACAGAGAACACCTCTTCTTCTGAATCCCAGCAAGCACACAAAAAATACTCATTTTAAGTTTCAATACAAAAGTTGGCCAACAAAAATAAACCCATGTGGCACCTCATGCATCTATGGACAAAATTAGGGATTCTCAAATTTTTTTACAGCAGCAGTTTAGCTGATAGTTTAGCTTCCTGACTAGTACTCAACAACAGACTCATCTAGCAACTAGCCTTTGGACATAGAGGAGCAGTAGGCAGCTAAAGAGCCAGATATTTTTTGTTGGTAGAGACCAAAAAAGAACTAAAATGAGAGTGAATATTGGACTTACCGTACATTCATCAGGTGGCCATAAACACAACACACTGTATGCATAATCCCATGGCTGCATCAAGAAGTTTTTTAACCATGTGGCAGAAAAACTAGCGTACCATAGCAACCCAATCACCCCGTTTTCAACTTTGTGTTAATCTTAACTGTATAACAGACCTGAAATCAGATTTTACATGGTGAGAAGAGTGGAGAGCAGAGCACACAGGTGTCGTGCTGAAAATTGATTGGAGGGCGCAGCATGTTAAACTTGTATCGCCCAGTCTTTTGACGTCTCCAGCTGCTTTTATCTGGATCAAACAGACATAACGTGCAAATAAACATCACTTTATGTCCGTGGTATAACAAAGGTATGTCTTTGTGATTCTTTAACATTTCTTTTAACAGAATAATCACAGTTGTGGCCAAATAAGTGTTTGAAGTTTATAGCGTTATCAGGCGTGACATTTATCCTACGTAATCATAGGCAATAATAAAAGCCTGTTGCCGATGGAATAAGTGTTTGGTATGCCTATGTCTAATATACTTGTTTATATTTGGAAAACGAAATGAACCCTATTGATAACTTGACTTACAGCTGTGTTATATATAAAATAAAGACAAAACTTCTTTTGCAATTACCCTTATGACTCTACATTATTTAACTTGCTGGGTACCAACCAATCCAGTCCTTTTTACCCGTTGAAATGCCTTTAAATGACCAATATAACCCGTGCCAGAAAGTGACTTATTGACTGAAAGGTAGATTCTGCCTCAAAATGACTTGATTTCATTCAGAAGAGTTATATTTGACAGATTATAAAACTGAAATTGTCCCATTCTTTATTTCATATATAATAACATATTTTTTTAATGTCATACTGACCACCAAACCAAAAATGTTGAAAGAGTTCAGCCCTGGTTTTGTTTTGTTTTTTGCTAAAATGTTATCATTTAGCACTGAGCATACAATTAGCTTTTGTTAGCTGGAAATGGCTGCTCATAGTCTGAAATGACGCCAAATTGTTCTGGATGACTTAAATGACTCAAATGCAGCTGGAAGCTAGGCAAAGATTCAAACTTTGGTGATAACTTTCAGTGGGGTAAGTAATGACTGGCATCACAGTTCAAGCAATTGTTGGCTACAATGTACTTCTTAAGTAACACCATTTTCAAGTAGATTTCCAAAAAAAAAATTCTCAAATCACTCCAGCAGCATAATACACTTCTATACTGTCTATCCTTATTGTGTGTTAACTATGTTACAACACATATTTTCCCCAAAATGTGCCAAAGTACGGCAAAACATACTGTTTATAGCACCTTTGTCACTCTAAAGGTTAACTGTTCATATTTGTCACTCATGACTTCACATTCAATAAGTAAGCAGTTTTAAGCAACTCATGATCTGAGCTGCAAGAGGAAACAGTTAGCCATATTAGCCACGAGCGTCTAGGAGCTGCTCCCATGCCAAAAAGACCACCTGGCCCATGGGTGATCGAATACAAAGACACATTTGTATCCTGGTCAAAAAAAACACACCAACTCTTAAATTAAATCTTTACTTTACACAAAAACAATTCCCAACAGTCCCAACATAATTACTTATAAAAACAGCTAAGAAACAGAAATAATATTAAATAAACTCGCTAAACTGTGGCTATGCAATTTGTGTAGTATAACTATAGTAGGAATACTATTACAGCTTCTGTGTAGTGTGTGATTTAGCTGTTGGGTGAAATAAGTATGAGCTTTCAGCCATTGAACATACCAACAATGACTAGTATTATCATTCTACTGGCTAAGTGAAGCCTTTCAGCTATACGAAGACAACAATAAAGACAGAGTCCCAGGTGAGGCATTAGAACTTGTGCCTGTGTAATTAAAAAGGATGAAAGTGCAGGACTCAATTATAAGATACAGTACATTGTTTAAGGCACAATGTGGTAGTCTACGATGACTATACTCAGAAGATGAAGTTAGCTTGGCCTCATCTTTTGTGTTCACATGGCATGTAAGCATGATCAATGAATTACTACGTCAGGTGGAGGTGCCAAGTGGGCAAGGAGCTGCAGCACACAGGAGGCACAGGTGGAGTCTCAGTCTCTGCTTCGATGTCACAGCTGCCGTTAAAATGTAATTTTTTTTCCTATCAGTACACCTATTTTGAGAAAATGAGATTTAAAGATCCAATTATGGACAAAATGACTGGGTCAGATGTGGAGTTTTGTAGTGGTCACTTGACTAAAATGCAGCCTCTAAACTGTATGCATGTACTCGACATGAAACTGGATTATATTCTAGTCCAGTTCTGTTCATATTGTGACCCAAACTTCCACAACCTGTATTTGGTCACAAGCTGACAAGGCCACTGCAAGAAACTTCAGCAAACAAGCAGAAAGCTTTGTTTCCTACCTTGTTATTCTGTTTATCAGAAATGTCGCCGGTCCATAGCTTGTTTCTCAGCTACTCCTTGACATTGAAAAGAATGCAGCGATTACACATCAGCTTTCTGTGGGTATCTTCTCTATTGTGGGATTGTGACTGGGCCAAGGTACGTCAGATACATTTTAATTATGGCACTCTTTACACAGCTAATCTGAGAAAATACATTGTTAGAGAGCTGCGATAGAATTAATCGTCATCAATTTGCAGGGGGTTTCTTTATCCCGCTTTCAGCAGGTATGATCATCCTTACTGTATGAAGGGAATCTGCAGCACTCAATTCATCCCGTGAAACAATAAGCATTGCTTATCTCATAGTAGAACAGATATCTGCCATTCTCTTGTCTGAGGACAATGTCACACCAAACTCTGTTCAAAAATGTAGCAATTTAATATGACCTTGATTGACCGCAAAGGTGCATAAATACACCATATATTGTAAAATGACCTATATCATCCTGGAGGACGAGCGAGAAATGTTTAAATGTTAAGTTTAATAAATGCCACCTAACTGAAAACGGGTATTTCCGTTGTCCATGGCGTAAATAAGAAACAAAACATTTGCTCCACGCAATGATTTCTATGATATTTATAATGCTAGAAAAAAAAGAGTTGCTATAGATTGCATCCACTTTGTGTCTGTGTTTTCCGCATCGCACAAATCATAGGGTGCTAACTATGCTTCCAGCTACAGCAGGCTGCAGTTTTCAGTGTAAAAGCTCTGATAAACCCACTGTACATGACGGCAGTTCAAGAAGTTCAGAAGCCGGACCTTATGTTGTTCAAGTGGGCTAAAAGGAAGAATGAAAAACAACGGAGGAAGGAGTTCTTTCGTCTGTTGAAAACTTTGTGCGACCGGCAAAAAGCTCTCAAGCCCAAACAAATCTACATTTAATTTATGGAAGCATCTGCTACAAGCGGCACAGCAACATGAAACTTATAGAAAGGAGAGAAACTCTGGTGCTGACCGAGAGGCCGCTACTGCACACGCTCGTTGGGGGAGAGAAGTCTTGTTTCAGCCTTTTTTTGACCACTTGTATTCAAATTGGGTTTATTTGTTTGATTTTGTTTGTCTGTGCATGGTTAAGCGGGTGTGTTAGTGTGAGTATGTAGTGGCAGTGTGTCTTTTTATTTGCCACTGTGCATGGGCAACCTAACTAATCTATATAATGTGATACAAAGCAGGTTAAAACTAGGTATCTTTGCACCTGAATAATAGCGACAGGTTCCCTTTAAAACACTGCAACAAAAGTAAATCATGGTTCAGTGAGTTGTTTTCCCGCAATGGGTCTCATACTACCTTTATAGGTTGGAGGATCTACTGAAATGTTGGAACACTGAAAAACCTTGATCAGTCTCTTACTACACTAAAATAAAGAAGATCTGAACATTTCTCTCTCCTGCCAACATATTCACAGAGAATAGAGTTTGCGACGTTTAAGAAGCAAACAAAGCTCGGGGTTAAGCTGGTAGATAAAGTGTGAAGAGGCTGGTTCACTGCGCTGTACCGCTTGTAATTATATACAACAAAAACTGCTATCCATCTCTTTCTTTGACAGGGGACAGTGGTCAGAGTCAGGAGTTGAGTTAAATGTGAGGAAGCAAAAATTGCCTTCATTGCTGCCCTGGCATTACCTATGCAGATCTTTATCAGGAAGGCCAGTGACTCTATTGTGACTGTTTTGCTGGCCTTACAATGGCTTTCTGTGCACCCATGCTACCAGGAGATTGGCTGAAATTATATTCTTTTCATGCTTGGCTAGGCTGCAGCTTAGAAACAAGCTGCTTATGGAAGCCAAGGGAAGATTGCTGATAATAGGAGCTTCACATCCAGTTGACCTTTTTCCTACTCTCTTTTCCTCCTTCGCAATAGCTCAATTGCAGTGACAGGAGAAAAGGAAACAATCTGTCCCGTAGAGGACACACAACCTGCACCATCTAAGCCAAGGCCTTGGCACTGAATGGCAAGGTCTTGGCTCCTTGCAACCAATACTGTGATTTCCACTGGGCCCAAAAGGGATTGCCCGAGCTTAGTCATTATTTATGTCTGTCAATTTCCACATCTCCTTGCATCTTGTTGCCTACAGCTCAGATCCCAGACCATCAGGTCTCGGACCTGCAGTTGGCCACGGGCTGTTTGCCACGAGCCAGCAAAACATCTGAAAATCCTCAATTTTATCTGCCCTTTGTAAAACATATAAATACAACTTTATAGGCAGAGTTACAAAAATATTGCTATAAGATCCTGGAAAGCTGTACACAAAAGTTGGAGGCCTTCATATCCTATTACTTAGATAAATGTAATAGTGAAAAGAAAGGAAATAAAGTTACTACTTAACTGCCAACATTTAGCATTGTTTTATTTTAACAATATTGGCATGTGACTATAAAGAATGTTTAAGGCCTGATTAAGGTCGGTAACTAAAAGCTCTTGGTTCAAGTGTCAGTTCATCCATGTTACAACCGTACATGTCGTCCACAGTTTTAGTAGGGTATACTTCAGATGAAAAGCATGTTCTTTGGATTAATGTTGCTGTAATTTTGCAATGCAGCCTCAAACTAAATTCAATTTCATTTTAATGGGGTCAAGGCAAAACAAATACCTCAAAGCCTGGGCGAATAATACCAAAACTAACTGCATGACTAGACACAACTACAATTAAATGAAGAATATGTGAGATGTTTTCTGTAATTTGTGTGATTTAATGGTAGGAAAAGTTTGTGAAATTTCCTAAACACCAAACACTGCCACTGAACACAAACTGCAAATGCAGAATAAATCCATATTTTTAAAGGGCATGTGGTGAACTTTTAGGGATGTAAGCATAAGTGATGTTAACACTATTCCACTGATTTAGTTAGCAGCTGCAATGAGACAAAAAAAAACAAAGCACTGGGTCAGTAAAGGCAGAGAAGAGTGTCAACTGATGAATGTAAACAAGGCAGTTTATATAATATAATTTAAAATCGGCTTTGCAAATGTTTTATGCTGAAGTACATGCTTCCAACCCATTTGTTAAACCATACACACAATGTGTTTTGTTGAGAAGCACCGAATAAAAGAAAATTTCACAGGGTACCTTAAAATTCCAGCAGACCGCAGTCATAACTCACCAGCCAGACTGTCCTGAGTACCAATATTCAACAATTTAACCAAAACATTCCTATGTGCTTATGTGCACTGGTTTACTACATGTTTTGTACTTAGTGTACCAGCAAGTTTAAATAATTCTAAGTTTAAAATGGTCCAATGTCCAAATTGGGCCCAATTAGTGTTACAAGGTTTCAGGTGTGAATGGGGAGCAGCTGTGTTGAATTTGGTGTTATCACTCTCACACCACCTCATTCTGGTCACTGGAAGTTCTAAATGGCACCTCATAGCTAAGAACTCTCTGAGGATCTGACAGAAAGAATTGTTGCTCTACATAAAGATGGCCTAGCTATAAGAAGATTGCCAAGACTCTGGGGTGGGGGGGTCAGCCTGTCAGTGCTCAGACCTGGTCTTCATGGGCTGTTTTCCAAGAAGGAAGGTTCTTCTAAAGATGATGCACAAGAAAGCCCACAAACAGTTTGCTGAAGACAAGCAGACTAAGGTCATGGATTACTGTAACCATGTCCTGTGGTCTGATGAGACCAAGATAAACTTATATTTAGATGGTGTCAGTCATGTGTGGCAGGAACCAGGTGGTCAAAGACAAGTGTGTCTTGCCTACAGTCGAGCATGGTGGTGGGAATGCCATGGTCTGGGGCTGCATGAGTGCTGCCGGCACTGGGGAGATACAGTTCATTGAGGGAACCATGAATGCCAACATGTACTTCTCCAATGCTTTCAGCACCATCCAGCCGGCCCTGCTGGGTGAGAAGCTGACAGCGATGAAGTTAGATGACCCCCTCGTGTCCTGGATTGTTGACAATAAACTGGACTGGGCCAAGAACACATAAGCCCTCTACAGGAAGGACCAAAACCATGTCTATTTCTAAGGAGGCTGAGGTCCTTCAACATCTGCAGGACAATGCTGAGGATGTTTTATGAGTCTGTGGTGGCCAGTGCTATCCTGTTTGCTGTTGCATGCTGGGGCAGCAGGATGAAGGTAGCAGACGCTAACAGACTCAACAAACTGATCCGCAAGATGTTGTGGGGTTGGAGCTGGACTCTCTGTCAGTGGTGTCAGAGAGGAGAATGCTGTCCAAGCTACATGTCATCTTGGACAGTGTCTCCCAACCACTCCATGATGTGCTGCTCAAACACAGGAGCACTTTCAGTGCAAGACTCATTCCCCCAAAATGCACCACAGAGTGCCACAGGAAGTCATTCCTGCCTAAACCCTATTGAGCATCTGTGGTGTATCCTCAAACAGAAGGTGGAGGTGCACAAGATCTCTAACATCCACCAGCTTTGTGATGTTGTCATAGAGGAGWGGAAGAGGACTCCAGTGGCAACCTGTGAAGCTCTGGTGAACTCCATGCCCAAGAGGGTTAAGGCAGTGCTGGAAAATAAGGCACACAAAATATTGACACTTTGGGCCCAATGTGGACATTTTCACTTAGGGGTGTACTCACTTTTGCTGCCAGCAGTTTAGACATTAATGGCTGTGTGATGTGTTATTTTAAAGGAGACAGGACATTTATACAAGCTGTACACTCACTACTTTACATTGTAGCAAAGTGTCATTTCTTCTGTGTGGTCACATTAAAAGATATAATCAAATATTTACAAAAATGTGAGAGGTGTACTCACTTTTGTGAGTTTTTCACTAGACTTTCGAAATATTCAATTAGCTGGGAAACAAATTTGAACTAATGAAAAGTTGACTTTTGATCAACAAATTTGACTTTTTGTTGCTATGTGGTTCTCGCAGGATAGTGACAACAAAAATATGATGATATAATAGAACAAGATGCTTTGTTGAAGATTGAACTACCCAACAGTACATAAAATAGTTCAAATTAGCACAAACAACTCTAGCACTGAAATGCAACATACACATTAAGGGCTCCTAAATGATTCTAATCCAATGCAGTTTCAGTTAAATTCACTGAATATTTTGTCATAGTAGCTCTCCATTTTGTGTGTGTGCTGTGGAAAAAAATCC
>JAPMOB010247916.1:0-11506 GCA_029875015.1 Lepomis gibbosus
AGGCCAGGTAGGTGCAGGGCAAGGTTTAGGCCAGCTGAAGGTGTCACACAGTGGCTCTGATAATCCTGCTGGGCCTGGAGCTGCGGTGGACCTTCATGTGTTTGGATAAGTGATCGCTGCGGGCGAACTTCTTCTCGCACAGCGAGCACTCGTACGGCTTGATGCCGGAGTGAGAGCGGCGGTGACGAGACAGTTCGTCGGATCGCGAGAATCTGGCAACACAAGAGCAGGTGGGTGGAGTTAGGAACGCAGTAACAGAGATACACACCAAGTTTTTCACATTAGCACACTGGCTAAGTGATGAGAACAGTCCCGGGCCTGAGCTAAAATGGTGTTCAAGGTCCTAGCCAAGAGTTTTAGCCCCCCAGAAAGAACACTGCTGTAGACCTGTTATAAATAATTCACAGATCCTAGTAGGCTTTTTGAGGACTTCTAGTCAAACTCACCAAAAAACTGTGGGTGATCTGAAATTATCCCCCAGTTTCTATACTGTTAAGTCCCCACAGACGTTCCCATCATGGATGGAAAAAAAGCAGAGTTTTTGCTAAAAGACCCACAATGCAATGCAAATTACAGCCATCACACTACACCTCTGATGATGACTGACAAGGGCCTGAAATCTTAGGCCCCATCCACACTGCTCCGTTTTAGTTTACAAACGGAGAATTAAAACGAATACGATCTCCGTCCACAGCAGCGTTTTAGCTGCGTATCAGAGTTGATCTCCGTCTACATTAAAACGACTGAAAACGCACATCCAGTGCCCGTTCAGGTACACTGGGCATGCGCGTGCCGGTGTAAACATGAAGCAGATGGTCTTTCTGTAGTTACAGAAGATTTGGCGAAAGAATAAACAAATACAGATGAAGCATCAGACCAGATTTTTTTAGCATGTACCAGTAACAAGCTGGGACTGTTACTGAATGTATCACGGGAGTATGGCGGCGGAAACCAAACTGGGAGTCGTTGCAAAGTAAACGGCAGCATGCAGAGTACAAGTGTAGGCAGATAGGCCTAAGTGTTATTTGCACGGTACACAATATTTTAATAAAAACGCCATGTTAAAAACCCACTCAGTAGCATCGTGTTTCTGCTTTGCATGACTTTTAAGACCCAATCAGAGAGCCGAGCGTGAGATCTGCGTCAACGTTTCTAAAGTCTTCACTAAAACGCCCTCTGGAGGTCTTCGTTTTCGCCATTGTAGTCTGGACGGGAGGAGCTAATAGGGCTAGACGATGTGGCCAAATATGTTATCGCCATAAAAAACATTTCATATCGTTCGATATCGATAATTATCACGATATAAGTCAAATCATTATTTTGTTTAAGTTTAAAAGCAGATTTTTGCTCCTGAGTGAAAATTTTTGAAACCAGATGGTTAATTATGTGGATAAACTTTTCTTTATAGTTAGAATGGGACAAACACCTGATGCCAAACAGTGGATCACTTCACAAGTCTGAGGTAGAACATTCAGAACTATTTTTATTACTTTTTTAACAAATATGATTAGTTCATCTTTGTTCAGGGATCTTTTTTTCAACCAAAAAAATATTGTCATTATATTATCATTACTGTTATAGTGCCCAGCCCTAGGTGCAAATGTAGCAAAATGTGTCCGTTTTAAGTCGAAAAGGCAGTAGTGTGGATGGGGCCTCAATGTGATCCTCACTTTACTGGAAACTACTGTTAGGTATGCAGCTACGGATGTGGATTGGTGACTTTAGTTTGAAAAGAAATGCTTTAAAAGTTTTTACTATTCAGCCCTCTGACGCTGGATGACGTTAACAGATGACCGTATCAGCCCTGAGAAAATCTTCCAGAACGCTGGTTTACTCCTGTAATCTTGCAATGTGAAACAAATCCTCAGTGAATCAATTCATTTACTGACAGAAAATTAATCAATTTTGATGTATTTTCCAAAATATCACTGATTTCAGACTGTAATGTTCCTCACATAGTAAGTATTTTATATGACACTGACAACTGACAAATGTGACATCAGAAATGTCATATTTCCTTCATTTCACCATTTGAGGTTTGAAGGCACTTGAGACGGAAACCTGACAAATACACTGAAGCTACATTCCAGTATCAAAATGATTGTCACTATTCCAGATTTTCCTTACAGTATTAGAAACCACACTGCAAACTCCTGGATCTGTTTCTCCCCCTGGACTTCCTGGTTCGTGTTTCACCATCTCACTGCTACCTGCAGTCCCTTTCTTTGACCGGTGGGAAAATCTCCAAAACCTTGGTGTTTTCTTTAAATCTCCACGATAAATGTAGTATTTACTGTTAAACCTGGTACACATGGGAGCAGCCACATACCTCCAGCCACACTCAGGCCAGCTACACGTGTAGGGTTTCTCTCCCGTATGCCGGCGGAAGTGAGCCTTCAGATGGCTGCTTTTGGTGTACATCTTCTCACAGCCTGGATGGGAGCACTTATGGACCCTCTCTGTAGGCGGCACTCTGGCCATACGCGGGGCCACAGCCTTCAACAGACCACTGCCCGGCCCCCCGACCCCAGTCACACCCGTGATCTCTAGAGTTCTCATGGTGATAGGCAGAGGGGCGATCTTCACGTACTTCTGGTCAGCTGACTTGGTATCTCCACTATTTAGTGATAACAAAGTGGTGGGGGTGGAGGACACCTGAGGGGCCAGCAGGGTGACATTTCGTCCTGTAGCACCCTGGAGCCCCATGACCAGATGAGTGAGCCAAACGCCACTTTGGGCCCCAGGAGGAGAGCCTGCTGGGGTCTGAGGCTGGGCCAGAGGTAGGGGCTGAAGCTGGAGGACCAGCGGACTGCCCAGGAGCATTGGCGGGGTTAAGGTGGATGGTGAGGAGTTAACTTGGACAGAAGGGGAAGGGTCAGCTGGGCTGGGGCTGTTCTGCTCGTTCTGAGGGCTTTTTGGGTTTGAAGTGCAATGGGAGGCACTGGTCCCTTGGTCACTGGAAGTCTCAGAGGACACAGCCAGGAGCGCAGTGGAGGATGGAGAGTCACTGCATGGGACAGGGGAGGCCTCCTCTTTAGGGGCCAGAAGCCCCTCTTTGACTAGTTCCATCTTTTCCCTCAAGAACTCCTCTATGTCCTCCAGGGTCGGCGAGAACGGGGAAGAGGGGTGGAAAGGAAACTCTGGCAGCTTAGGCTCCTGACTCGCAGGTTCCTCTTCTCCCACTGCTCCGAGGAGAATATGCAGACGCTCCCCCTCATCTTCGTCTTCTTCCTCCTCCTCATCTTCCTCCTCTCCAGGGCTGGAGCTGTGCATAGCCCCCGGCTCCCCGGCCTCGGGGCTGTTGCACGAGGCCAAACTGTCCCCCTCGCTGTGCGCTCCGTCCCCCGGGCCGAGGGAGAACAGGCTGCTGCTGTCCCTGAACAGGTCATTCTCCAAAGTCAGCGTTCTGCTGCTGAGAGACACCATTGATCCAGGCCGAACGCAGAAGACAGGATGTCGAGGAAACACTATCCAGAAGCGGGATTACACAAATCTGCAAAGGCAAGAATGAGACTGGATTTTATTTCCAAGCAGAAAGTAAAATTGCATCAGCAGTTATGTATTTACCTCAAAATTAGGTGTTGGGTCCCTACTGAGCCTTGTGTATGAACCTCACCTCCAAGTTTCCATCAAGTCCAGTGCAAATGTTGCTCTACGCTAAAATAACACCTAACTTGTGGTAGTTTGATTAAATAAAACTTCATCATCATAACTTCACTAGTTATTACACACCATGTGAGCAAAACATAAACTAAAATATTTCAGATTAAACTACATTCTGACACAGGGCCATTAAACAAGTTGCTAAAAATGTGGTAATCACTGCGCATGCCTTTAGTTGTTAGAGTAATTTAGTGGTGCAGGCCTCTTCATCCTGACATTAGATATTCCATCTTTTAAACTTTGCGTTGTCAAATGCCTCCTTGAAGGAATATTTCCCCTTAGTCTTTACTATTTAAAAGGCCCCTCTTCATCTCTAAAGTCTGCTAGCACTGGTCAGGTGTCATTCAGCTCCATACATAAGTACATGAAGTCAGGCAGTGGTAAAGGATCTTTTATAAATGGCCTATAATGGAAACTTGCTCATGCACATTTGTATTGTAAGAAGGTTGGGGGGTGGGGGGCATCTGCGATTCCTATTAGGTCAGCAGAATTCAAATTTGAAACCAGAGTCCAGATAGCTGCGTCCCGTAGCTTATCTAAAGGCTGAGCTGCTGCTGTCAGAGCAGGCACATGTTGCAGCAGGGCCTCACACTTTCCGTCGTGCAGAGCTCGGCGCTGGGTAAACACGGCCCGCACTGACGCGCCCATAAGCTATGGGGAGGACAACTAACCCGGACTAACGATCGCCCTGCCAACGGAGAGAAACCGCGTACTGGCTCTTCTGTAAAGGACGGGCGGCGGACAGCACGGTGACCCGCCTGCACAGGAATCCACGAGTCTCAAGTTCGGCTGGGTCAAAATGTTCTATTTATAACGCTGCTCCTCTGTCTCTCCGGATGATCCGAGCAGAAGAACCCCGACATTTGTCTCGACCTACCGTGTGCGGTTCGGAGGCTCGGCGGAGAGAAGCGGCCGTCGATGGTTTGCAGAGGTCCGTGTGTGCTGGTTTCCTCGTCGTGTTATTGTCGTGGCACGCTCACAGCCCGTCCTTGCCACGGGTCCATGTTGGCATTCCTTTTCCCAGCGTCACGTGACTGCATCGCTGCACAACCAGGAGGCACGGGTCCTGTTCCGCGCCTCTGATTGGCTGAGCACCGCGGAGGCTCGCCCTAAAAGCGGCGTTCTGATTGGCTGCCGCTCGATAAATTCTGGCTGCCATGTGTTGATGGAGGAATCTATACAACGACTCAAAGGGATACAATGTGGCCTAGTGGCTGTGTACACGGGGTGGACAAAATAATAGAAACACCTATTAATGTAGCAGCAGAAGCTCCAGCCTGTGAAGAAGGGGACAGGTGGGACAACATCCTGCTGCTCGGGGATTTCTACAGTCTGGGGGACCGTGTAACCAGGGGACAGCGGTGCCTGGTGTTTGCTAATTAACAGGTTGAGAACTGATCACACTTGTTGATTACCAATTTTGGGCTTAACGTAAAGATTGAAAAAACGGCAAAGATGACCCATCAGACCTTTGGCA
Organism: Lepomis gibbosus; assembly: GCA_029875015.1. Classification (NCBI taxonomy): domain Eukaryota; kingdom Metazoa; phylum Chordata; class Actinopteri; order Centrarchiformes; family Centrarchidae; genus Lepomis; species Lepomis gibbosus. The sequence goes on from JAPMOB010247916.1 coordinate 5,141, forward strand.
ATTGTTCAGTCCACACCATGTGATGTTTCTTTGTGTGCTGGCCTTTATAGGAACTTCTAGTCACCGAAAAGCAACAACTTAAGGACGCCCTGCTGACCTTCATCATAGTCAGTGATGAAGTCAGGAATGTTTCAAAACTCTAAAGTGGCATATGCAAGAGAAAAGTATGAATGATGCAGGATACATCAGCCACTGAGAGTCTATTGTGTTTTTCACGTTTATTTTTAAATGTTCATCAGGCAAATAAACTACCATGAAACATTTTGTATAAAACATTTTACTCTAGCAGGCTCTGTTTTCATGCAACACAATTATGAGAGTCTAAACATGAGTCATAGACTATTTGGATTTCTGTTACCAGGAAATCAAACACAGATGGCAAAGAGTCCTCAACTTTCCGTTGCGTCTTGCACTTCTTGCTCTCATCTAAACACGACTGCAGTAGAAATCCTTGCAGCTTGTTGTCCTTGATCTGTCAAGGCTGGATTAACCTGCTTTTGGGTCCCAATTAAGGCAAAAATATCACCTGAAAAAATTAAAACAAAAAATAAATATGAAAACAAGTTATTTTTAACAGAGCATACAGTCAGAAAAAAATGGGGTTTTTTTGTATGTGGGCCCAGCGAAACAAAGTGGAGAGAGGAATGCCCATAACCTGAAGTTGACATCCCTCACTTGACCCCCCTGCTGAGTCTATGCAGCATGCTTAAGGTGTCTAATTAAAAGAACATTTCAGTACTTTTAACCCTGGGCCTTGTTTTCACATATGTTGGTGTGGAAGTAGTAGGTACAAAAAGTTTTGAATCCTTGCAGTATAGATGCTTCAGCTGAACCGGCTGCAACATATTCCTTTGGGGCGATTGCCCCCATGAAAATGGCGTTGTCAGTGCCACTTGTGACACCCTTTGTATTTAACAGGAAACGTCTTGCTCAAGGGCAGTTCTCGCCTTGAAATCTTGAGTGAGTGGCGAGTTGTTTAAGGGAAGACGCCAGTGGAAACGAGAGTCAGAGTTGGAGAGAGGAATCTGTTCTGTACATAGTGGAGCTGCTAGCAAAACTTTATTTCTTAACATTACTTCAACACAACAAACTCATCTCTGCCTCCTCTTCGGGGGCCAGGACATGTAAGTGTTTATTAATGTGCAGTATTTGTCAAATGCTATAACTTCTCCAATTAAGACATATTTAAATTATTCCACCTGTCTTTAACTTTATTGTCATTTATTACCTGTTATACAGCAGCAGCCTCCAGGGGTTATAGATATAGGTGCCCACTTTTTAGTCCAGCATCGGTGTGGATTATTTATGTGGTCCGGTGAGGCCCAGCTCATGTGTCATAAAGTTCACCGTGCGCAATTGACCTGTTTTATTAATTGAAGCTGTGTTTCTTGATTCTTTCACAATTTAAGGTTTCGCTCAGTAATAATGCTGCAGCTGTTTTGTGCTTCATAGGTTTAACTAACAACACTTGGTTTCCCAAAAGCTTCGGCTATATATACAACCTTTGTCTTCATTCATTTACAGAAAACAGAACAGTTACAGCTATGGATTGGTCAGACCAGTAAACTAACTGTAAACTAACAGTTGTACAGATTAGAAATTTTTTTTAAATTTGTTGTATAAGATACAATGTAACCTTTAAAAATCACTTTTGCGTCATCTCTATACATTGTGGGAAGAAATGTGTCACACAACAGTTGTTCTCAAATGATTTATCCCAGTGGAAAACTTCACCAGTGAAACATCTTTTGTAATTGGCTTCTATCTAGCCTACCCTCACTATGAGACAAAAAATGTCCACTGAAATCCAGCTGATGACATTCATTTAGGTGGGTTGGATTTAAAACCTACAGCATTAAACTCCTCTTACTGTAGACACTTTTCACATCATGGAAGCACAGGTCTCCTGAAGGATGCAATGCATTTCAGTCCTTTCAACTTGACCACAAACAAGATTCCTTACTGTCTTTCTAACCACCAAAAATATATATACTTGTGCAGCTATCACCTCAAGAAAGCACAGAACAAAATGTACTAAAAGAAAAACAGACGGCAAATACTCATGCTAAAACCTCACCGGTACCACACTCAGTAAGTACAGAAGAACTCTATGCTGTTGGTTAGTTGTACAGAGGCGCCCTCTGGTGGTTCAGCAGTGCCACAAAATGTCAGACTCAAGTAAATCTTTCAGTAGAAGATGGGAATATGATTGAAATGATTTTTAAAAAATCACAGACAGAAACATATGTTAAATTTGTCCCACACTATATTATTGTTTGTTATTTAGTTGTACTTTTAAACTTAGGCCTACCTACAAGTTTTTGTAATACAGTGTGGGTAACCCAGACAGGTTTTGTATTCTGTTGCCTTGGTAAACAATGGCAGTTAACATTCAGAAAGGCAATTATGAAAATGTATTTTTAAATATGCTAAAATATAAACTATGCTTATTCTCTTTCTTGGTTAGAGTTAGATGATGCAAACAAACACCCCCAGTTTGGAGGAGCAGAGCAAAGCAATGTACTGCGGTGGACTGGGGCAACAAGAAAACTAACAACTAAACGCAGCAATTGGATCAAGTGTAGCACGCAGCTGCGTTAAAGATGTATTATAATTTGCAGCTCAGCTAGTCAGAGACTAAGCTGTGAGTGTTTACTCTGAGGTGTTTCATGATAGATTGAGAACTCTACTGAAACTTATAGTACAAGATCCTGGTTACCACAACCAGACACAATATACTAAAAGTCATCACACAGCACCCAGCAGTGAATTTGTGTTCAATCAGCAGGTACTGGACCCCAGTCCTGGTAAAGTATCGTTATTTTCTCTGCATACAGTGGCATGATCTAACACAAGCAAACCATAGATCCTAAATACCAGCGTTAACCACAGTAATTAACACCTTATCCCGCAGGAAGCAAGAACAAACATTCATTCTGTAAACTAATTTGTGGACGTTAGTCTTGGTAAAGTGTAGTCACTGGGCACATACCCGATGTAAAGAACACAAAAGAAACGGGCCAGCGGCGTGGCACTGATACAAAATGATCAGTGCAACACATGAAAAATACAGCGTAGTGAACATTGGTCCATTGCACTGAAGTCAACACAACATCAGGTCACATGCACCATAATAGACCTAATCTCTGCCCAGAGATGAAAGCATCTTACTTACTCTCACTTCATCACTTCTTGATAGTGATCTTTTAAATGCTCCGTATTTACATAGCTTTTATAGGATAGTCTAGTCTTTTTGACCACTCAAAGTGCTTTTACACCACATCTGCATTCACCCTTCATACACTGAGCCTAAGTGCTCAAACGGAAACTAACATTCACACACATTCATACACTGGTGGAACAATTCGGGGTTCAGTATCTTGCCCAAGGACACTTCGACATGCAGCCTGGAGGAGCTGGGGATTGAACCGCCGACCTTCCGATTAACGGCCAATCCGTTAGTCAGATATTATGTGACAGATCAACAGCCTGCTAATGGTTTGAGAAACGTTGTGTTGTTTCATGAAATCTATGTTTAATTTAAAATAAGATGTTGATTTGCATGTCACCTGTGGGTCACCAAACTTTTTGGCTTTGAGCCAAAATAGTGCAGTTTGGAGAGCGTTAGATTTGGAAGTCCCTGGTTTGATACTGTTTCAGCAGCAAGAGCTGTGTTGGACACATCACATCCATAGTTACAGCTGCTAAATTGGACCTTTGTCTGTTTCTTGGCCCTCTCCATATCAGGTTCTCTGGGCACAATGTGACGCTCAACTGTTCCCGTTTCCGCTTGCCAACTAATCTCTGTCAGCAAAGACAGAGCAGTGAGAAGTTCAGGTCCCTTTCATGCAGCCATGTGCATAAAGTGGCTTGTCAATGTCACCATTCGTAAACCGACCAATCACAGCCTGGATGGGGTGGGACATTAAAAAAACGCTGACAGCCATAAGCATGATTTACAGTGGGGACGCTGGGGACATGTCAGAATCAGAATGTGCCCACCACTCTTTGAATTGTCATCTGACATTTTGTGTTTCCCTTCATATAAATAAAGACTTTACCATAAATTGGTGCAGAAAATGTTTCTAGAATGCAGTAAAGTAAGAGTTTGATGCTCAAAATCTTCTGGAGTTGGCCCCCTACGCCCTCCACTTATAAATTTTGGCACTGAATATTTCTTTAAAATACTTTTAAAACATCTTCTCATCTTGTTGTGACCCCTAATCTGAGCCCTTCTGTCCCCACAGCTTTGCAACACAAAGTGATGCCCTGTTGACAGCAATCAGCAAAGTTTTGAAATGTTGAACTCATTCTCATTATTGACAAGTTAGTACTTAGCAGTTAAAAATCGGAGCATTTTTCTTGGGGGGGGGCATACATAACACCTGCAACAGAGGCAGTTTTGATGGGAGTGGTTCCTTTGAGATGTTTCATGTAGTTCTGCTTTGTTAAGGTAACATACGACAGTCCTGATAAAATAAATGAACAAAACCAAATAATCTCAACATCTCACAAAACACAATCTTATGGAAAACCTGACATTTCAGCGGAACCTGTGCCTGTCTGATCCATATCCATATGCCATTCAAATATTTTACATTCTACATAAGAAAATCTGACAGATATTTCAGACAGTTACTGAGTGTGGAGAGACATTTTGAAAATATCTTAGTCACTGACCTATATCATGAATAATCACTATAATCAGTATAGCTCCAAACAACTGAGACACCTGGCTGGAAAGGTAGCTTTATTTTTAAGATTGTTCTCCCTACTGGGTAATTAGATTCATTCACTTATTACATGCCGGCTGTCACTGATCCTTCATAGTAGCCAAACAGAGTATATGGATGTGAATACTCCTGCATAATGCACCGCACAAGGAGTGTCAAGACTTCAGTGTGGTTTCTTAGCAACAGTACACAGCTGGATATCTCAACCAATCATTGCTTACAAGACTGAGTTTTTAGTTTCTATATCTACACACACTTCTAATGCACAACACGGGCCAGAAATGACCCATATTATTTCCCCATGTAATTTCATGCAGGGATCAGTGTTTCTTTGCTCTATCTTTTGAAATCATTTTATTTCATCATTTAAAATTTCAAGTAGTCATTAAATATCTTTTTTTTTTGATTACCACAAACCATTATTTTAACTTTTACTTTCTTATTGTATGAACAAGCACAGTTTTTGTATTTCAAAATAAATTGTACACCCTTATTTTAAGTTTAGAGATCATACATCTGCCTCAAGCTTCCTTAGCCTCTCAAAAAAACAGCTTCCTATTTCACAGTAAATAATTCCTTGCTATGGCAGTTGAGTTTGAAGAAAACTCACAAACTTCACAACCCAATAAATAATAATAAAAAAGTATGTCTTCTAAAATACAGAGCTCTAAAATGGATTTGGTCCACCTGCTCGGAGGAACACATTAAAGCTGCTATGACTAATTTTGGCATGTAGATGTCTTTAGGGTGGAACTCTTATCACACATTTGTAGAAAGGGACAGATTGGATAGTGTCCAGTCCATTTACATACTACTTCACTTTTCATAGTGAAACATCAAAAGTCAACGCCATGGACACACCATTTGATCAATCAAAAAAGCTTTGCAATTTAACATCCCATGGATCTTAAAATTGCGCTGCCTACATTTGAAATCTAGTTAAAGCTCTAGGAGGAGTTAAAGCACGGAGCCTGTAAACGGAGACACCTGTTGTAAAGAATTGAAAATGGCTGACTTCCTGTTAGGTTTGAGGTATGGCTCCAAGAGGGTTATTTTTAGGTCTCGAGATGATAAATTTGTTTCTCAAGTTTTGTACAACTCGGTAAAACGTACAGCAGGGGCTGCTTTTTAAAGAATTTGTAGTGGGAGCTATTGAGACAATTTTCCACAACTGTGCCCCAAACCTTATCGAACACTAAAAAAACAACACTTTTGACGTCAGTGTCAAGTCTTGTGAGGTTTTGAGCATCTCTAGATATGTGAAGACTGAAAATCCTTTAGGGGGAACTATACAGCCAATATGTGACCCCCAATCCCAAAAATGACAGGAAATCGAAACATTACCAGTTCGAGTGGGGGTGCAAAGTTTTATGGCTCGTTGAGCATCCTAAAGGCCTCAAACACCTTTTAAAAATATTGAAGATGAGACAAGAAGTGCAGAAATGGCAGACTTCCCTTTCAAGCAAAAGGAGAAATGTGATCTTTGTAATAAGAGCAATACTCCCAACAAATCTCATGAAGATCAATACTGCCTCTAAATAAACATAATGTTTTTTAGCTGCGCTTTGAGCCCCCTGGCCTCACCCAAACCCAATCACTGCAGAACATTGGATTTCATACTAGATCTGTGGTC
>JAPMOB010247917.1:0-20327 GCA_029875015.1 Lepomis gibbosus
AAATTCAAATTCAAATTCAAAATGTCTAACTATTCCTTTTATTATCTTTTTTTGTCTTCATTGTGGTGCACACAGGGATCATTATCATATTGAATAAAATGGTTCATTTGCGCAACATATATACAAAGAATTGTGTGAATGCTAACTTTACAGTGTTTTAATGAGTTAAAGAATAAGTGAAAGCCTGACACATTAATTTCAGTCCTGATTCAACCTAATTAGGGTTGCAAGTGGGTGCGGTTTGCCTCAGGGGACAACATAATAAGGGCCAGACAATTAAAATAAGTTATTTCAGAAATCAATTTAGTGTACTTTTCTGTTACTGATACTATCTGAATTGTCCTGATGAGGCAAACCACAACCAACTGCGCTCCAAACAGATAAAAGAGGTGCCAAGTTGTACTTTGCCCAGACTACTGGCTTTAGGTTGGGATGATAAAGTTCTGTACCTAAATTGGAGCGGGTGTTTGACCGGTCCATTAAGGCCTTTTTGCCAGGGTTGTTGAGGATAGACCGTTTAGCCAGAGAGATGTCTGCTGTGACCCGTGTAATAGTGATTCTGCAGAGGAGACAAAGAAACATGGATTATTACACAGTCATGATTGTCATTATGTTTTATTTCCACATACAAGGTGTGACACAGAAGACTTACAGTAAATCAGAACTTACCTGCCTTCAAATCGATGTTTTAAATAGTCAAATAGTGCTTTTTGCATCATATCTGTAACCTGAAATTACAAAAAACATGGATTTTAAATACATTTCTCTCTATTAAATTATTTATTTGAAATACTAGATTGGGTTTTCCGCTTTACAGCCTCATAGACCCTTCACAAGTCAAGGGAAATGTATTAAGAGCTGAGTTTAAAAAGTTTTGATAGAGACTCACCTCTAAGCCCTTCAGTGATGGTCCCATTAGAACCACGGGACGCATTGTAGGCACTACATCATACATAGCCACCTGCTCCCCCTAAAACCACAAAGAAGCGTTTAGTTTAGTACATGAGAAAAAGTTACATGGTTGTATCGTACATTGAATTTTCATGCAAAAGCCTCAGTTTATACCTTACACTGACTGGCAAAAAATGTCTTTATTAGTGAATGGATCAATCCTCTTTGTGCACTTTGTTTTCCCATCAATGTGATTATGTCTAGTCCATGGACTGTATAGCAGAACATTCACATCCATTATCAGATAAATGGCTCTTATCTTCCATAAACAAGCTTTGTGTTTGATGCAGGATGATGAACCCAAGTTCACCCCATGTTTGTCACATCCAAATCCCTATTTCGTAATTCACGCAAGACACAGGAGCAGCTGTGAACTGTGGCTCTATCCTCATCACTGCCAAGCCATAGAAGTCCTTGTATGAATATTAGACCTTTTAAAATGATTGGTTGATTAATAAATTAGTCAATCAACATAGAAGTAATCTACTACTTTTATTTTGACCATTGATTCATCATTTCAGTGACTTTTCAAGCAAAACTGCCATCTGCCATCAACATCTGTTGGCTTGATGTGATAGTAATCTGGATATATTTTAGTTTTGGACCATGGGTCGGAAGAAATAAGCAGTTTAAAAGTAATAATCTTGGGCATTTGGCACAGACATTTTATTGACAAACCGATTCATTGGGAAACAATAAAAATAACAGTTACTGTCAGGCTTAAAGAATATAAAGCATGGATGCAATGCCAATGCGATCTTCATGCTTTAATCAAAACATCATGGTGTAACTTGACAAAATTTTGTCACATCACATCACATTATACTGACACAAATGTAAAAAGAATATCTATTACATTAACTAGACACCAAACCTAAAACTAATTTTCAGGTCAACATGGACAAGAAGTCTATGAGATGCTCCGAATCATGGACAGTTTGAACACCTACTGTTTCATGTCAAATAGGAAAAGTCAATCCGCTAACGAGTAGTATGTCAAAAGCTCTACGAACAGGCAAGTAAAAGGACCCTGAGTTGAGACTGTTTAGTGAAGTTTAAAGCAAACGTAATTTTATAGTATCTGGTCGTAAAGCCATGTTCAGTGATCTTCGTTTGACACATTCAGACCAAGAGAACATGGTCAGAATGTGTCTGATAAATACTGTGTTGTCTTTTTCAAATGTTTTTCGAATAACTACAAATATTGAGTAAACATGGATGGAATTTGAGTTGCTTTTGTTGTCCTATTCTTTTAAAAAAGCTCTTTCTAATAAAAAGGTAAATTATTAATTTATTAAGTTTTCCATAGACTGATGTGGAAAATAATTCTGTGTATTTGCGAGGAGGACTGTCTATATACTGAGAAGCAATGGGCTGAAAGAGATGTCAACAGCAACAACGTTGGGTCACTTACCGGTTTCTTTTTGACCTGCTGATTGGCTGTTCATGCACAATGACAAGAGAGGTATCTAATGTTAACTCACCAGTCATCAAAAATGTACAATGAAAAGTATTTGTACACAGTTTCACACACACACACACACTAACCTTGTGATGGGGGAGTGTATTTCTTTGCGTTCATATCTTGAGCCGCTTGAGATGATTTGCTGAAATAAGAGAAATGTCCTTAATTTCCTAAGATCTTTCGCACTAAAGACAGAGATAAGCAGGACCTTCTTTACATTCTAAATTTCAATGTTTCAGTCATGGTGAAAACAAAGCACTGTGTGCCTATGCAATAAAATATTTTTTGCTAACAGACTGTATATCTATGTATATAAGAGACAGCCAAATGAAGCTTAGAGAAATGTGATTCAGCACACACGCTTGTCACTAAAGGCACATTTCTAAGGTCCTCTAGTGTTTCTTTCACCCTAACTGGGTCAAGTAAAAATCTTTCAGTGTGTAGTGGATTTTCTTGCCTTCCAGGCTGATTAGAAGTAAGAACAACCTAATAACTGAACAAAAGGAAAACATTCCTATTTTTAAATCTCGAACTAGTTACATATCTTTTAAAGTTGATGTTTTACCATGCTGAAATGAAAAGAAATCAGCTAGGGAAAATGTAACCTAAAAATGATAGCTCTGGAAAACGATCATCAGCAATATACTGTACAGTAAGTGAAATGTGAAGTGAATGTGCAAAAACTTGTAAAATCACTTGTATGGTCTCATCATATTTCAAAATGTCTGTTAAAATTGTTGTTTTTGTTAACTTGCTTATAGTATGTAGGAGGTTTTCCTGTGGAATGTCCTTGAACTCCTTTTTATTTATTCATGTTTTAATCTGAAATTTCTCATCCAGATGACTACAAGAGTCTTTGAGGATTCTGAAAAATACCAATGAAACAGCGGTAAATGTTGACCTTCTGGCTACTTCAAACACTGTTGGTTAATTATCTTTTAAAAATGACGGGTATCTCTGTGACCTTTATACATGCTAATACATGAGAGGCATCAACTGGGACGAGGTTGAATCAGACCCTGGCTTGTTTTCCTCATTGGTACGATTAGTTTGGGAAGATCTGAACACAGCAATCATATTCCAGTCCAGAACAAAACAACGCCACAAGACCCTTCAGAGGAAGTGGTCTGATCACAAACCAAATTCTAGAGTGGTACCTTAATTTACATAATTAGCCTACTTATTTTCAGCAAAACCATGACATTTTCCCAAACCTAACCAAGTAGTCTTGGTGCAACAAAACAACTTCGTTAAGTTTTGGGGGCTGGAGGTGGGACAAGGCGGTTAGTCTCTACCAAAGAGGAGAAATGCGACTTATTGACTTGATGATGTGTTTTTAGCTGGCTTGCTAATGTTAGCAGCAGGTATGCCTACATTCAGGAATGACCTAAGTAACTTTCAGAATTAGGGTTGTGGAGAGTAAGCTTTTAAAAGGCCCATTTTACAGAGCTGGGCAGAGTAATAGTAACAGCTAATGTAACACTGGCTAGGGTCAATGTTCATTTTAGTAAACCAAGTCAAAAATGGAACCAACTCTAGGAACCTTAACTGTGTGCCTTGTATTTGTTAGGTAATTTTTGTACACTAATGCACAGAGAGTGGAGAAAGGCTCATTTTTGCCACACCGTGGTGTTAATCCAGCCACATTTGCTTTGCTTCTATCTACAAAACAATTCTTGGTGTGACCCTTTCCCACTGATAACATCTCTCTGGTCACAATGTAGTTTGACTAATCTCTGTGTGTTTTCACAAAGCATCAGCTGAATGCCTAAAATGTCACATAATCCTCTGTATTTCACATTGCAGTGATGTTTGTTGATTGTATGTGTGCTGGACCAATAAAGATTATTATTAGGATTACAAGATAAAGCAGCACATTACAGCATCGGCCTTGTATGCTTGTTTGTAACCCTTTTGTATTGAAGACAGAGGAAAAGAGAAAAATGCTGTCCGTACTTGGCTAAGGCCTTGGCAGCTTTCCTCGCCTGCACTTCTCTTCTGATGAGAATGGTTTCAAGATTGACTGGACTGGGGATGAAGCCCACCACACCATCTTCTTTCACCGGCCGGCCGATCCACCACTCATTGTTAAACTTCTGGTTGTTAAAAAGAAAAAAAAGTCTGAGGGTAAATTCAAAGCTTGATTCACTGGTCTGGCTCACATATATTTTTACTCTGATAACATTAATGACTCTATTCAGCACTGCATTATTGAATTTTATGTGTCAAGACTTTCAGGTAAGTCCTTGTAATAATCTCATCTCTGCGTGAATAGTGTGTGTTTGTTTCAAACCTCTTTGACATGGAGGAAGTCTCTGGCCTCAAAGGTGACGGCCTGGCCTGGTACGGGAACGTTGTCGTCGTCTGCTGGCGTGTAAGAGAAGTTGCAACGCACTGCGAATGCCACAGGCTTGTACTAGGGACACAGGACAGGTGTTCATAACAAAATGTTATTACTAATGGATGTCACAGTCATCTCTAATCCCTACAGTTCACCTGGGGACACCTTGTCACAAAAAATGATCGTGGACTTCAGGGGGATCCCCCCCACTCTGCCCCCATTCGCCATACTCAACAGTCCTGTGTCTGCTGTGGAATCCTTCAGGTTTCTGGGATCTACTATATCCCAGGACCTAAAGTGGGAGCCCAACACAGACACCATCATGAAGAAGGCCCAGCAGAGGATGAACTTTCTGTGCCAGCTCGGGAAGCTCAACCTGCCTAAGGAACTGCTGATCCACTTCTCTGCTCCTCCATCACTGGTTTGGATCTGCCACCAAAAAGGACAGGGACAAACTACAACGGACAATCAGGACTGCAGAAAAGATCAGTGGTGCCAACCTGCCCTCCATTCAGGACTTATACATATCCAGAGTCAGGAAACGGGCAGGAAACATCACTTCTGATTCACTGCACCCCAGACACAACATGTGTCTTCTCCCCTCTGGTAGGCGCTACAGAGAACTGTACACCACACCAACTGTCTCAGGAACAGTTTCTTCCCACAAGCCATCACTGTGATGAACAGCTGACTCTGACTCACAGTGTCAGGAACAATTCCTGTGCAATAAACCAGTAACTCTGCCTCTAACCAGCCACCTGTTTACTTACTACCCCTTATCATTTATTTATCATTCTCTATTTCAGAGCTGTTCATACTGTTCATATTGTCATATTGTATATACTGCACACCTGCACATAATACTTATTAATACACTGTGCTCTATTACACTGTGTACATGATTACATGTATGCATGTATGTATATGTGCACCTGAACACATCTGCTGAAGACATGTACATAATAATAACAATAATGGTAGCCTAATAATAATAATAATTTACTCCTGCATGCGTTGCACTAGGCTCATTGCGCTATTGTCTCAATCTGTCTGTTTTGTTTATAATGTTTATATATGTGTTCTCTATAGTGTATCCTGTGTTTGATTTTATTACTGTATTATTGTGTTATTGTATTATTGTTTAAGTAAGCACATTGTGAGCATTGTACAATTCAGAGTCAAATTCCTTGTACATGTACACATACCTGGCAATAAAGTTGATTCTGATCCTGAAAAGATCATTACAATCATATTTCACTCAATTTGAATTGATAACATAATTAATCTATTTGTAGAAAACAATCAGGAAGAACTAATCTGCCCAAATGTCTTTTTTGAAGAATAGGCGGGATTGTTAACAAGACTACATTCCTGTATGCACAAAGCTGTAAATATAATATTTGACCAGTGTTATATCAACATAATTACACATTTAGGATATAATTATGATATACACGCTCTGTATACACACAGTATGTAGATATGTGTGTGTGAGCACAATTTATAAAAAATTTTTACAAAAAATTAATAATTGTGCTCTGCAATTAATTTGTGCTGTTAAATTAATAAAATATAGCATTAAACAGTTATTAAAATTTGTCTAAGGGATAATTTGTTAAACGGGCAAAATTCCAAGTATAGCCACATATCTGAACTTCCGAAATCAAAACGACACTGTGTTAAGGTTTGGATTACATTATCCACAAGCAGCCAGTCTAATCAGTATCCAGGTAAAACTTAATATCAAGTGAAATTAAGCTACAGGTTGTTGTGGGCCAAATAAATAGGAGCGCTAAGGACAGGCTAACTGTTCTGTGCCTACAAATACGAGAATCATTCCATCATCTTAATATCTTTAGGTTATCATATTCATGAAATTTCCTTGTCCCTTGGTCACTCTTTTCTGCAGAGTTTTTTAACTAAGTTGGTCAATGTGTTGGCAACACCGGTCTGCTTTGGCTGCTATCATGTGCACATATACATCTGTGATTGTTGCATAGCAAATTCCAATCTAAATTAGCCAGAGATTTGTGGATATCCTTAGGGTCTAAGTTGTTTGCCTTCTGAACATTATTTTTGACATTCCTTAAATATTAAAATTAAAGCTTAAACACACAACTTAAACTTTCTGTTTAACTATTTAAATGTATGTTAAATCTATGCTAGGCAATATTGGAGAAACCAGCAAGAGATGGCTAGATTTTGAAAGTATCCAACTGAAAAAAATCCCACCTCAGCCAGTCATTTCATTCAGTCCAAATGAAATGACTGGCCATGCTTATTACTGTCCTTTGACAGCCACCATATTTTTTTTTCATTTTTGTGTCAGTGCATGTAAAGAGATTTTTTAAAAATATTACAAAAATGCTTCTGAAATAAATTGCTTAGCCTAACTTTAAAATTGTTTCTAAACTAGTTTACTCTTTGCTGTTTTCCAACATCTTCTATAGACTGACTTAACTTTACAATAATAACTAAAACATTTGATGATTCAATTTAGCTACTTGTGGTATTGTACACGCTGGATCCCCATCACACTGTCAGGGCTTACCAGGTCACTTTAATAGAACAGAGGTATTGTTTACATAATTAGTGACACCTGCTCAATCTCACTATGACAAATCAAAATGTCTGCATTGATAAAGACTTATTCCATCTTCCCATTTGCTGCACATAAGTTACTGTAAGCTTCCTTCTGACTGAATGCCTGTTGGAGTTGTAATCCTATCAGAGTCAAATGTCAGTGGCATGCAGATAAGGCTACTAATTACTCCTCTTTGGACAGATGAGGCTGTGGGAGAGGTTATGAGGTCAGCAGGGAACGGGCCGAGTGTGCTTGCCACCTTAATTACAAAGCACCAGTGGGAGCACATTAAATTTTCAATATTCAATGGGACGTGTATATAGCAGGCACTGCTTAAAAGGCGACTAGAGGGGAAGAGTTTAATGTCAGCTGTGATATTTTAAAAATATTTGTGTAATGACCTTCATGGTGATTAAGCCCACAGAAAATAAAAAGAACTGTACCCCACCTTCTGCATGTATGTAAGCCACAGTAAACAGTGACAGCCAGTGCAGGGGACCATCTGGTAACAAGTTTAATTTAAGAGGTTGCAATGGTTGAACTTTTTCAAATTGTTTGAAATTGCTTCTAAATTTTGGCAGGATTGTGACTTTTTTTCTAAAAGGCACTCCAAATATTTCCAAATTCGACATTCACACCCACTTCATTCCCTGGTTGGCCAGGCGTGCTGAGGTGAGAAAGGAGCTTGAGTTTGAGCTTCTCTCTCTACCTCAGTTTTAATGTGAATAACAGAATGCAAAACTGTCAATGTCTTCCAGGAGGTAATGTCCTTTAAGTCCCATATTCAAATGAACATGGTATCCCATAATTGTGTTTTCAGTGTCAACTGATTATTTCTGTTCCTCTATTTGCTTAAATAAATCTGAAGAAAGATGATTAGGGGATAAGAAAGAAGAGGGAAAACATTTCTGCAACGCAAAATAATTCTTAATCCATTCAAGTTCTTAAAAAATATATTAAATGAAATACCTTTTCAGGACACTGTAAACCATAAAAATTAAGCAACCTGAGAACATCACTTTTTTGGTGGACTGGTCACATCTTATGGACATGCAAACTGTGACTTTTATAACCTTGAATTGTATGTGACAAATATGCAAGACAATGTCATTAAAGTAGAAAAATATCTCATATGCACACTGGATTACAGATTACTGTCCACGTACATCATTTTGCTAAAGCAAACACATTTTTCACATTTTTCATTTTCATAAGCTGGCCTGTTGAATTTAGTTTCTGGTTTCTTTCAGTGGAAATATATTATACTTCTATATTACTACAAAGCGGTCGGTCAAATAAAGTGTCATTTGAACTGAATCAGCAACAATCAGTATTCTTCATTATTATCTTTTTCCAGACATTGAGCATGTAAAGGGATGATAAGGAGGAAGACTGCAGTGACTCATTTTAATAGCAGAATATTGCTCCACTAATCCGATGTCCTGATGTCTATGTTTCCTGTCTCTGATGTAATCATGTCCTTGAGAGCAGCCTCTCTGAAAAATGAGTCTATGAGGGCCACGTGGGTCGGTTTGGGTGATACCATGATGCAACAGTGAGAAAGTACCTTGGCCTTTTCCAGCTGCACCTGAGCATTTCGTTCCTCAACGTGGTCCAAGTCCTGACGCTCTCCCTGCAAGAGAGTGAGAGATGACAGTTAGTTTAATCAATTCTCAGCACTGTGTTGATTGTTGTGCATTGCTCTGTATTAGGGAATTCACTGTAAATGAATATTTAAGAAAATAGATAGAGATAGTACTCAAAGAAGTACATAAAGTAGAAGTATATTCTTCAAAAAAATCAATCCTGCATATTTCAAACTCCACAACTCCAGTTGTAATGCAGTTACAATTTTATTATATATATTTTATTTAACACTGTTGAATATCGATAAACCATCAACATTTGTTTATATCTTTGTTTCAAGTCATCAATTCTTCAAAATGTCTTTATAATCACAGCCCTAATTTAAACTGACTGAGAACTTCGCTGTTATGATTTTGACATAATAACATCTCCATGACATGCCTTCTCATTTACTGTTCTTTTCCCAGAACCCTCCTGCCTTTCATTTTCAAGAAGTGTTGCAGTAGACTCCTACTGGGACACTCAGGTTTATGTGGCATGTGTCCCAAAGATTAGATTGTCCCCTCAAAGACACGGTAATTAATGGTCTCTGTCTCATAGCCAGTAGGTAGCACAGCCCCCTGCGTCAATATGGCACTCAAGACACTCACTTGCATCCCAAAGTCACAAATCAGCTCTCTAGTTTTAGACAGTCTGCTCAGTCTGGTGCATTTTAACAACACAATGACGCCTCCTTGAAGACTTCCATTTTGTCAAAGTCAATATTCTCAAATCAACTAATTTTTTACACATGGTGACAGATGATGTTCTGTATATTGACAAGAAACTTTGGTGAAGGCTTTGTTCGCACTGCCCACGCGCGCTAAATATTGCAAAGTGAGGAGTGTCTCATTTATGTTGACCAGAGTTGGCTCCGTCCGCTGCGCATGTGATGCCTGAGTAATCTGAGTGTGTGTGTGTTTGTGTGTGTGTGTGTGTGTGTGTGTGTGTACACCCTGAACATTTCACAGTGCATTTTTTGACTTTACATCTGGGGTGAATGTAAACAGCAGCAACCAGATGACAATATGGAAGTTTCATCTTGACAATAAACAGTTTGACATTTGGCAAACATCCAGTCCATCTTGACTGTGTTTGAGCACCAAGCATCATCGATGTAAAACACCTGCTTTCATCTTGCCGGAGTCTTGCACTGACAGCTCGGAACATGGACCACCTGCCGAGTACTTGATCCGGTCAGATGTTGATGGGGCAGTGCTCTGTAATGATGTGGGCATAACAGTGTCTGAATTACGTTGTCTAGTCAATCTGAGTCCCTCATCTCACTGAGCTACACTTCAATTTCAAGTTCATGGCCTGTACCAAAAGCGGGGTGGTGTACTGAGTAATGTAAGGGCTGATTTTTCTTAGGTTGTAAAGAACAAAGTGGCACGACTGAGAAGCCATGCGAGTGAATGATCGTCCACTGTGAGGTGGTGTAATTGAGAAGGGGCCCTAGCACTGAGCCTTAAGGCACCCCTGTGGAGAGGCAGTGAGAGGAGGACAAATGTCCTTGCCACGGCATATTGTAGGATCGTCCAGAGAGGTAGGATTGAAATCACAGGAGTGCTTAGCCCGAGATGCCCATTGCCAAGAGTGTGGATAGCAGGATCCTGTGACTGACTGTGTCAAAGGCAGCTGATACGTCAAGCAGGATAAGAACTGAGGACTGGGCTTCAGCTTTAGATTACCTTAGAGGTTCTTTCAGAGACAACAGAGCCGTTTAAGTGGGGTGGCTACTCTTAAAACCAGGCTAATTTGGATCTATGAGGTCGTTCCGTGAGAGGAATTGTGAGACATATTCGAAGCTCGCCCTTTCAATAGCTTTAGATGGAAATGGCTGATAATTCTCAACTTTAAGGTTGAGGGAAGGCTTTTTAAGTAGGGGTGTAACCCTAGCCCTTTTGAAAGCGGTAGGGAAAGTTCCCAAAGTAAGAGAAACATTTATCACATTGTTGGCACCATGGTAGAACACATGGCTTGGAGAAAATTGGTAGGAATCGGGTCCAGTGGGCATGCAGTGGTTTGGCTACAGGTCAGGAGTTCTGATACTTTGCTCTTCATGAGCGTAGTAAATGAGGAGAGTAAAGTGCCATTGACCTGGGAAGACAGAGGAAAAGATGTAGTAGGACTGCTACATGTTAGGCTTGCTACATGATATTTCTGTGCCATGCTTACATAATTGGAGCTGACCGGAGCTGGAGTCGACCTGATTTTAGAGGGATATAGAGAATTAGCTAGTTATAGCCGCCACTTTGCCTGTGAGGAAGGAGGCAAAAGTATCGATAGACAGGTTTGTAGGTGGTGGAAATATAAAAGTGGAAATAATTTCCTTGAGTCGGTCACACATGCAGTTTTGGAGGCACAGATGCTGGTTTACAAGGAGAATATGAGTCTTTGGCAGACTTTGAGGTTGGCAGGGTCTTCAGTTTTTCACCATTTCTGTTCAGTGGCTCTGAGATCGGTGCGCAGGACTGACACTAGTGAAACACTTTGACGAAACTAGCAGCTAGTGTATGCAGCAGGAGTGGCCAACACCATGTGTCTTCTGGCAGCAATATTATTGGACTTAAACTAAAAGGAATAAACATATCTAGTGTCAAAGTCTATCTCAATTGCATGGAAAACAGCACAAAGAGAGAAAAGCAGTACTGGTGACCAATATCATATTCAAAATGTATGCTACTGAACACAAAATTCAATACTTGCTCAATTACAAAATTAATGAACAGAATCACAAAATAATGATTATTAAAATAATTGAAATGCAAAATAGAAATGATCAAGAGCACAACTTAAAATAAAAAAGTCTTTAAAATCGGAAAGAAAAAATATACTGAAAAACTACATTAACCTTGGTGGCAATTAAGGCCTCAGGTAATGTGACAAAAGAACGATGTCGAAATAATTTACGTATTAGTGTTGGTGATTAGCAGAGAGAATAAGTTGTACAGAAGCAGGAGGATGCAGTAGAGAGAATCTCAAGACAGAGAATTCAACATGATCAGGAGAGAATAAGAGAGGAGGAGGAATACAATCTCCCTGGGGCAGAATTATGCCCAGGCATGGGTTTTTGTTTACCCATGGCTGGTGAAGACATCTGTTCGCCCAGCACCCGCCTCTCCTGCAAGCCAATGTCACCCAGCCAATTGTACAAAATGCCACTGCTGAATTATTAAACAATGTTGAGCTCGCTGCTGCAGGTGACTGAGAAAAGGGAAGAAAAATGCAAAATTTAAGGAATAGTGTTTGAATCTTTAACCAAGGAAGGTTATGGATTCTAGTGTATCTACATAATTCAGCATATTTCAGATATAAAATAATGGAGAACTCCAAACAGCCTCAGCCACATCCTTAAAGGGGGACGCCTCTGCGACAACAGAGGAAAGAAGAGAGACGACCGGCTTGCACCACTGCCAGACTTAAGTAATTGGCACACACTGGGGACAGGACTATACAGGACAGCCCCACAGGGGTCGTCACAATTTGTATATATATATATATATATATAAAAATTGTGCTTAAGTCTTAAGTCTTACTTAAGTCTGGCATTAGTGCAAGCCAGCGTCTCTTTCTTCTTTCCTCTGTCATCAGGATGTGGCTGAGGCCGTTTGGAGATTTATTGCTCATTCTTTGGTAAAAATAAATTACTTTGTTATACTTTCCTCCACTGTTGTTCGTGTCCTGTGTGAAGTCAAAAGTCAGTGTTCACCTATTTTAACGAATGTATGTAAATTATGTAACTAACATAATTTTTTTACCCAACCATGATCTTTTCCTAAACCTAACCAAACTGTGTCCATTTCACAATGTTAAACATGTTTGTTATTGTTACTTTAACGACAAAAGTCTGGTCTGTCGCTGGTACTCTCATCAGTCATAAATGTGGTTTTGGAGTCAGTGGCAAACAACCTATTCTGTTGTTTAAGTATGAGGATGTTTTGGAAAAAACAAGCAGTTTGAATACATCACCTTTTGATCTGGAATGTTGGCATGTGTATTTTTTACTTTTTTGCTGACATTTATTAGGCAAAACGATCAATCAAGAAAATGACATATTATTTGATACTTATAATAATCATTAGTTGCAACCAAATTTTTACATTTTACAGATAACCCTTTGTTATATTAAAAAACAAGGGCTTTGCTATGAATCACAGAACAGCTTCCTCTTTATTGATGAATACGCTATAATAACCTATAATAATATTATTCGGTGCAGTGTCTTATATTTCCTACCTTTTTCTTAAATCATGCCCTGTCCAATATGGCTCCACAATTTTTTTAAAATTCAGTCTTTTATCAAACTCTCTACCCCACTTTTTCATTCATCCGCCTTCCTTCCTCTCCCTTTCATTTCCCTGTTGAAGAGCCATCCCAGTCCAATAATGTGATTACGTGGCTTGGAATGGGTGCAAAGGAATGTGGAGGACAAGGATAATGGGAGGGTGGGTGAACAAGTAAAGCCAGGTTTTCTCATGGGCTACCTGAAGGTGACTTCTTGCCCGCTCAAATGCGTTTACACAGCTCTTTCAGACAAGTGCCAAAGGAGTACATTAGGAAAGAAGTGTCTGATTGGGGAGATGGACTCAATCCCTAAACTGAAATAATCAGAGCCATCGAGTTACCAGGAGCCAGCTGGCTGGCCTGGAGCTCTGCGATTCCCCAGAGGACAAACTGAACTCTGTCCTAACTCTCAAAGAAATGCTGAAAACACACTAAAGATACAATATATGAAACAGTTTGTCCAAACATTTCATATTTACCTTGTTATTGATTGAGCAGCTGAGAAAATGGGTCTTGTCTTCTTCTTCTTCTTACTGAATTCACTTTGACCCTAATCTAGCAATATGACAGGTTACTTTAAAAATAAGCTCATCCTCAATTTTCTTAAAAACGTATTAATTTCAGTCTTAGTAAGACATAGCCCAACATTTGGAACTGACTTATCTGTATGAGAGACATTTCCCATTGAAAAGCTCAAAAAAGGGACCACCATCTTTTCATCAGTAACCCAAAAGGACAAACCTGTCTGGTTAACTGACAGAAGATGTCATCGAGACCAACAGGAAAACTAGAAAAATAAGACTCATGTTGTAAAAACTGAAATTGTACTGTAATTTGACCCATTTGTAGCATTATTTAGAGCTCTCAAAGTAATTTAATATAAACTGTAAAGCTTTGACAATGATGAAAATGTTCTCTCACCAAAGTACAAATTACAAAAAGTATACATGTATAATCTGTGATGAAATCTCAAATAAAAAAAGATTCATCTATCCATCCAGCCATCTTCTCCAATTAACGATATCCGGAGCTTAGCACAAGTAGCAATGATCCACTACAGCAGATAGTATACACTTATGTCACTACAGATACCAGATCCTGCTCCACCCTCCCTCAACCAATGGGGATACATTTCCATGGCAACCATTGAGAGAAATATGCTGCCTAAGCATAAACGACTCCCACTGATGAAAATATGTATCCCGTTGTGACATGTATGCTGTAATCCTTAGAGAAAGAAAATCATCCTCCAACTGTCTTCAACTCCGAGTGTTTCATGCAATCCAGTACACCCTAGACCATAGACTGATCAAAGAAAGTACACTGAAATCAATGGGGCATCCATAGAGGCCATTGAACTGACAGAACTCAATAAAGAGTAATTAAGTCTGCTTGGAAGTGTCAACGTCATTGCTACTGAACTTCTCACAGCTGAAGTCAAACACCTAATGTTCAAAGAATCAAGAGTCCACATGGAAGCATCAGTGAGGTGAACTATTTATACTACAATATGTGGAAATGTAACTTCAGTGACTGAGAGAGTGGAGTTCACAGCATGTCCAAATGAAAGGTGGCTGGCAGACTACAGGCGGTGGATGTGTGTGTGCGTGTGTGTGTGTGTGTGTGTGTGTGTGTGTGTGTACTCTTGCCACTCATTCTGCCACATCCGTGCAGCTTCTTGCACCTTGCTGGCTGCTCCCCAGCAGCAGCGTTATCTGTCTCATTTCTTCATTTATTTATTTAGAAAAAACAGGGACAATGTACAATAAACATTAACCTCAAGAGGAGAGATGCGTTGTACCAGGTTTTAGCTCAAGAGCTCATTTCCACCTGTAGTCCCTTTGTAGCTACGAAAAGACAACTAGGGTTAAGAGTTTCCTCACCACTACAGAGCAGAGCAGCTCCAGCACAAGCAGATGCCTTCAGCCCTGTGGCATAAACATGTTATAACCAAAGGTGAAGTGACAACTTTTTGGAGAACAAAAAGACTCCAGAGCTTGGTAATTGATTGTGTGTGGAACCACAATGGCACTAACACCATCCACTGCCAAATAGGTTCATCAAGCAGGATTTTATGGTTAAATGAAATGAAAGTGCAGGTGTATTCAACTGTTTACAAAAAAACTGACAAACTGACAAATGTAGAATAACATTTGAGGATTCACAATGATAAAAATTATCAAAAACATTTAAACCTGCGACACGCTCATCTGTTCATTTTAAAAACTGCCAATAAAGATATCACAATGCAGAATGCAAAAAAGGGCTGAATGCAACTTACTGTATTGAACATGTTATTATTGACATGTCATGTTTCAAATACTTTGACATGGCCATACTGTCTGTCTCAAGTCCATAGTGGGTTAGTTGTTGCTCTGTCCCCAAATGAGTAGATTTAGTTTCAACACAATAAGAAAAATCAAGACAGGAGAAAAGATGTCAGGCAGCAAACATACAGTTTTAAGTCTGCATACATTCCAGGAATTTAGAGATAACAGCCCCAACTGCCAGTCCCCTAAAAATGACTATGCAGCAGATGAATAGAATTTTTATTTCTGAATTGGTGCACCACGGCATAACTCCTCCCAATCAAAACTGACTGAACACAGTCATGAGTACTGGTGCTTGTACTGGTACCAAAATACCACACTTCTATAACAGTTCAAAGCACATCTGCTGGTTTTGGTTGACAGTGTCAATGCAGACACTGTTGGAAAGTCCTTTATAAAAGATGTCTTTTTCTTATGTGATCAAATAAAAAAATTGTTATTGTTAAGAAACCAAAACTGTAATATTTTTTTTCATATGTCAGGATATTCTGTTTCTGCATAAACATTTTTGGTATTAAATTAATAAGCTTCATTTAAACTTTGCTGGTGAGCTTCAGTGGACAGTGTCATGCATCAAAAAGGCAAAAAGCACTGCTTGTCCCCCAAACACCCTTTACTACAGTTCATTGTTGGCTATGGAGCAGGTCACAGATCTAATGGTGACTAATTTCCTGTCAGCCCTTCAATGAGCTGCCGGCAATGAGTCCAGGTGTTCACATATTACTTATCTTAACTTATAAATATTTTCTTGTATTGCCTCTTTCCGTGGCTGAGGAACAGTGAAATTGTATCTGATAATCCTCTTGCAATTTAGCTGGTGTTCATATACTTTGATGTGTTATTTTGTGTACTGTGGTGACTGTTTTGCCACTCGCTTCTTCATTTGCATGCACCGTGTGCTCCAACCCAGTTTTCTCCAAGCCCTGTCTAATCAGCTGCTTTGCATCATCTGTCTGAAGGAGACTGGCTCCATGCCCTCTCCCTGATGCTACCATAGAGCAGATCTGGCTGGGCTGGCAACGCCACCTTTACTTTGGCACAGTCTCCGTCTGTGGAGTTAAAGGCTGCATCACAGCTCTTTAGATCTCCAATTATAGATCAAGAGTGGCATTGCATCTGTACTGCAGTAAATGTAATTCATGTCTATGCAGTGTGTTAATATGGGTTTGATCATTATTACTGATGTCGCCAGTTTGATGTTACAAATTAAAGAGTTTAAAAGTAGAAACTAATTCACTTAATTGACTAAGCATAGCAAAAGTAACTAAGGGGGTGGCCCTTAGTTACTTTTGCTACGTCTGTCAAGATTCAAGTGATTTTTCTGCCAGATTACGATTCGATTTTTCAAAAAAAAAGTTTAGCTTAAGTTCAATATTCATTGGCAGTCTATTTTTGACAGAAGAAGTGTCAAGCAGCACAGAGCAGATGAACTGGGCAGGAAGTCAGACACAGAACGGCATATCGAATCCGATCGAATTTCAAAATAAAACACCCTGGATGTGTAGCCTGCACAGAGCAGAACGGGCTTACAGAGAGCTTTTTTCGTAGTTGAAGCACACAAAATGACAAATTAACAACACATCAACAATATAGGGCAATATAGGGCAGGCTAAACGCTATGCTGCTGAAACACTTTATGACTGTGGGACAAAACCACGACGCAGCCGCTGCCTGTGTCGGTTTGGTTGAAGCCATCATCCCACGTTTTGCTCCAGTTTTGTTTGTTGTTCTAAAAAGTACATGCCCTGTGCCTGCTCTGATTCATGAGTAGGACCGTAACAGGAGGTGCATGGCACTTGTGAATAGTGTGCAGGTCTGTCACACAAGGATGACAACGGAATCAGTCTGTTACTGCATGACTGTTAAAAACGGGTCAGATGCGCTGTATAATCAACCTACATTTTAATCACTGTCTTCACGATTAGCTAATAGCGTTCTTTCAAATCGCAGTTTCAATTAGAAAATGATTAATCGTTCAACCCTAGTATCTGTTAAAAATTATAGACTTTCCTTAATGGATCTCCGAAAGTAAGTTTCCATTAAGTCTGTGAGGATTTAGGGCTCCCCCACTGTCAAATCGTCTAGGGCATGAGGCCTCTCACGCAGACTTTTTGAGCCCTTTCTATACAATTTCCATAAGTCTGCATCACTGCAGACTTTTACCTAAGGGAATTGCCCACAATTCATAGCGTTGTGATGTTAAATATGGGGTTAGCAAGGGAAGCCAGTGTTAAAAAGTAACAAACATGGAAGAAGCAACTAGTTTACATGTAAGTGTAGAATGCTGTTTTGATAAAAATTAGCAAATTAATAATTTGAAAATGAGCTCTCAACTCTTAGGCCAGAGTATGGAATACGTTGAAATCAGACTGTCAGTCCCTTCACTATCTTGACTGTACTTTCAAACAGTATGCTTGACTTTTAATCCAACAAGTAAAAGACTTTGAAGTTGAAGACTAACCAATGTGCTAAATGACCCTAACACTCTCTCATGTAATGTTGCCTGTGGCTGTTGGAGTGTAAGGTTCCCCAAATCTAACAGAGCAGGATAGACGCAGAAAAGTTAGCCTAAACTCTGTTCCAACACAGTGGGGAAAATACCATACATTGGAGGTGCTATTCATGAACGAGGCTTATGTTAATGTAGCCTGTAATGCCACATAATTATGTTGTATGAGACGCCACTGACCTTGGAAGTAACAGCAGTAATCAGTAAGCTAATTAGCCAGGAATTTACAACTTTAAATTTATATGTAATCCACGAATGACACTTTTTCTTTTGTGTTTTGGGGAGGCCTGCTGTGTCTAGTTAAAGGTACTAAGGTATGACTGGCAATTAAAGTTCAGGGGAGGAGTTTGGACACGCTCAATTCCTTATTAATTTTTTCGTTTTAGCGTACCCTGAATGTAAAAGTAGTCATATACAATTTTCATATCATTTCGGAGTTAATAACTTATCATTCATTACATTCATCTAATACCATATGCATGTTTGAAGGAACATCAAAAAGAAAAAATGATTTGCCTCGAAGAAAATCCCAGCACCAAAGACTAAATTGGAAAATATCATTACAGTGTTCTCTCTCTTCATTCTCTCTCATCTCTCTCTCTCACACTCTCTCTCTCTCTCTGGGTCATGATTGTCTCTGAGTAAGGAGATTAAGATAGCATGCGTCAATCTGGGATTTAAAGAGAGAGAGACAAATGCAACCTCCTCACAGTCAACGCTGCTGCTTGGATGCCATGTGCTCAGGTTCCCTGACAGTGATCAGATAGAGATACAATAGCTGCATTAATATTATCTTGACAACTTGATTCCTGGCTTTCTTGGCTTTTGTAATTAGTACATTTCATCTATAGTACATAGATGTCAAGCCTCTTTGCTCTTCAGCATTGCTCAGCGTTATGATGCAACATGATTACTGTTGGCATAAGGAGGGCTGTGTGTGGAGGTTATAAAGAAATTGCCAACCATTCCTGATATTATAATTTCTCACTTATTGCCCTGAGGCAATTACTGAACCAACACTACTGGAAATGTCATCTATGCCAGTGTTCTGCAGTATGATAAAAATTGAGTACATTTTTGTCAGGTTAAGCACAAAAAAGATGTGCAGCAATATAATACAATGGCTGTGTGTGAAACTGCCTCCTACATACAACAGGCAACCACAGTATGTACTTTGTACTGCATACTGTATTTCATATTGGTATACATTATGAAACTGTTAAATCGATTAATTTTTCAGTATGGTAGGCCAGGCTTAGCCAGTTTCCAGTTTTGGAGGAATATAAATGCACCACTTATAACAAACATAACATTCTAGCTAGCTGCATTTGTCTTACTACCAGTAACAAAGCCATAACGCCAAATAAACCCGCTAAGCTAACCACGTGGACCTTGGCACCTATTTCCAGGAATAATGCCTAAAATAACATACCCAAAATAAATCAGTAATATCTCCTCAACCATTAGGCCTAGATGCATAATTCTGGTCTCCTTTTAAAGGTCAGAAGCTAACGAAAATAAATCCATTGTACATTAACATATTTATTTTACCATTACATACATGGAGATGAAATACAGAAAAAATATGATATTTTCATCCTTGCCTGGTAAAAAAAGCTATATTTTAATGCAATAAACCATCAAAACCATCATAGATTATAATGCACCTGAATATCTTCTACACCTGGAATACAAGTGTAACTGTAAATTTGATGAAAAGAAACTGATATACAACAGTTATTACACAATTTTTCAAAAATATACCAGGAGACGATTGTCCATGTTTTGGCCATATTTACTGTTTATATATTCACTTTTATTGGTAGTTATCTTCAAAACATTATTTCTCTCCATACAAACACGTTCCAAATAACATAAAGTTTCCAAAACATTGAAATATTGATAAAAACAGTCAATATATATGACCAAAAGCACTCCCAGGCTTTACAGGCCCACAGCTTGAAAACAGAACATCCTACAGGGCTGCAAGTGGTCTCTTTTTGTTCAATCCATCCTGGATGTCTGTGTAGCCCCTACGGGGCCGCCTGCAGAAGCCGATAAAGATCACCTCCGCCAAAGCAAGCTCTTCTTCTGTACTTCAATCTGACAACAGAAACGAAACTAAACACAGAAGCCGACCTCACCAATTTGGCAGCCCGCCAGACGGTCTCTGTTGACACAAAGCGCCGCTGTTTTTGGATGGAAAACAGCTAGAACAGCGAAAATCGATTACG